>CM061546.1:65083463-65285963 GCA_030864215.1 Capsicum pubescens | reverse complement strand
ACGTTTGTAATGCATTGTATGTCCCATAATAGGTCCCATTCTTCTACTCTTTCCCGGAAGTTGATGACTATTCATACCTATTACCTTGACACCAAAGAAGAGTTTGACCCAACATTTTATTTTTATCCTAGTTGATCCTTGTAAGACCCCGTAAAGTTTCCTCATCGTCAAAGCCATCGAAGCAAGTTAAAAGAAGCTTAACACTTAGAATTTTAGCTAAGTCTTCCAACACTTAGTTCATTTTTGACCCTCAAACTTTGATGAATTATTTCGCGACCTTCCCGACCTCCGTTTCTTGATTTTGTTATTGCATTGTGATGGGTCAAGGTCATATGGTATATCGGGTGAGTTTTGAAATTTTCGGAATCTATTTAGGGAACGTTTGGGTGCCAAACCAGTAGCTAAAGTCTATTAAGGGGTGCCGCCCAGCTTAGATAAGGCTCTGGGCAAGGCGCCACCCACCTTAGCAAAGGCTCTGGGCAAGGCGCTGCCCAGGCCATAGCCTTTGTGCCCAGTTTTTAGCTTCTTTCTTCCGTCTCATTAAGGGTAAAGTTGGTATTTTCCCACTCTTTTATCATCCTTAACACGAGATTACACCCCAAAAATACCATATTATTCATACTTTCATAAAAAACCACCAAGAACATAGCTTAGGGTTTCTACACAAACTTCAAGAGAACTCAAAAGTTAACTGTCAGTTTTCAATAATTTTTCGAGAATTGGAATCCCCATTTTGAGGGCTACAAGAAGCACCCATTAATTTCAAGAATAGCAACCCAAAGTCAAGAACTCACTCAAAGTTTTATTTTCAAGGTATGTGGGGTTTGAACAAGAATATTCTTTCATTCTTGTGCCCAAAAGTTTTAGATTTTATTAAAGAATTTCATATTTCCAAGATGAATTCATATTATTTTGCTATACTTCAAGTTTATGAGATTATGGAATTGTTCAAGTCTTGAATTGCATGATTATTTTGTTCAATTATGATCTAAATTGAGAGTTCATGATATAAATTGCACATTCCTATATTGATATCATGTTTCCAGGAATTTCCAAGAGTTGTTGTCATGAGTTGAACTTTATTGTGAAATTGTGAGTCTTTGAGGATGAATTATTGATACTCCAAGCAGTGTACTTATATTTCCTTGTTGTTGAGATTTTAAAACTTTGATGAAAAGTCTATCAAGATTTCAAGAAAAGAATTGAGTTTTGATCCTAAGCTAAGAAAGAAATCCACATTATTTGTTTGATTTGAGATAAAAGGGAAGCATATTGGCTCCCATTACATATTGTTGAATTGTTTAAGGTGGATTTTCTTAAAGTTCTGAGCTAAGTAAGGGAGTAGTATTTAGCACCATGTTGGGCTTGATTCCGAGGTCGTATGCCCCAGAACTACGTGCGCCCATAGGTTTCTGATTTACCCCAAGTGGGTTAAGCTAGTGATCACTAAAATTTAAAGGTTCTACTCAGATGGCAAGGATAGAATAGATCTCCCCAATGTGGGCAAGACGTTGGACTCCATATAGCTCACATGGTTTATGTCGGTTAGAAGAAACTCCCAAAGTTATATAATCTTGAGTCCCAAGTGTCCCAAAGTCTCTTAAGTTTTCTAGAGTCTCAAGTCTTAAAGTTCCTAAAGTATCTAGTTCTTGAGTTTTAAAGAAGTTTTACTATCCTTAAGCTAAAAGTGTAAGTTTGAAGGTATATTGATTTTGAAAGCTATGACCCTATGATTCCTAAAGTTTTCAAGTGTCATGATTATTAAGTTCCCAAGAAGTTTCTTTCTTTCATGAGATTATAGATCTTGGTAAACAATAATAACCACAGTGAATGGTCCAGTCCATCTTGATTTTAGCTTTCCAGGAAATGAGTGTAGTCTTTAATTGTTCAACAAGACCAAATCACTGAGTTTGAATATTCTCTTGTTGATCTTCTTGTCATGGTACAACTTCATTCTTTCTTTGTATATGGATGAGATCTCATAAGCCCGAAGTCAAAATTCATCCAACTCATTCACCTTGCTCAACTTCAAGTTTGCAGCATCAAGCCACTCAAAATTTAGCCTATTTAATGCCTATAGTTCCTTATTCAAAAGCTCAACCAGTAAGTGTCATGCTTTTCCATACACATTCTGATATGTAGAGGTACCTATGGGGTCTTATAGGTTGTCCGATAGGCCCACAATGCATTATCTAACTTTCTAGACCAGTCAGTCACGTTGGCATTCACAGTCTTCACCAATATGGACTTTATCTCTCCATTGCAAACTTCCACGTGGCCACTCGTCCGAGGATGGTAAGATGGGCCATGTCCTCGCACGCAATACCTTTCAATATCTTATCTCTTTTTTTTTTTATGGGAGATTTTTCTTAAAAAGAAAAAATCCAGGTAAATAAAATGAATACATCTTTTGTGCACTAGAATTATAAAGAACTAGTATATGTACCCGTATAATGTGCGAATAATATTAAAATATTATTTTTATGTTTTATATTAAAATATCTCATCAAACATCTTAAATCATATTACCTGAAAAAAAGTTTAACTATCATATTATTTCTCAATGAAATGCAAAAAAAAAAAAAAACTACCCCTACCCCTACCCCTATCCCACCTCCATCTCAATACTCTCCCCCCCCCCCCCCAACCCTCCAATTTTTAAATCAAAATATTCTACCACACCCCCACCTAATCCCCTTATGTTAACCAAACATATATACAAAACAAATCATGTAAATGCAAAAAACTTTTATGTTTTATTATTTTTTGAATTATATTATTCACAATTTAGAGATATTAGATTGTTAATACCCCTCCCTCACCTCTAATCAAATCTATATGAGTAAAACGAACTATGTAACTGCAAAAAAAAGATTTTATGTTTCATATTTTTATAATCTTAAATTCAGAATAAATAAATTAAAATATCTTTATACCTGTAAATCTGTTTTATAATAAGCCTAAAAAAAGTCACACGACATCAAACACATAAGTGAAATACAAATGATGCAATGCAATGATATGATAAGGATGTAATGTCACCTCATAGACATCTTTCGAGCATAAGCTTCTACGACAAGACAGTAATACCCTAAAAGTTCCTAAGATAATGTATCAAACTTAGCATATAAAAATTAGAAAATTCCTCATATAATAACTCAGGCAATGAGTCCACGTCGACGGACGTCGTGGCAAGTGGTGGTTGTAACTCAACTCTCTTTATTGTCGCGTCTACAGGCCATCGCACGTTCGGACTCCAGGATCCTTTCGCGCTTAGGCACTCCGATTGCGACCCCAGGTCAAGCGGGATTACCCGCTTATGAGTAAGATAATTCCTCACATGAACCTTTAGCTTCTTTGAATCATAAGCCACAACCTTGCTATGCTCGATTAACACATAACCCAGTTCTACAAGGGATGAATCACTGTACAAAACAAAACTATTAGTACACTCGAGAAAAGTCAAAACTAGAGATGAAGTCAACTTATCCTTCAGCTTCTCAAAACTACCTTCACAAACATCAGTGGCCAATACTGTTGCAACTAGAATTTGGGACTTCACCCAAATTAATCCTCCTTTCTTTACGAGATTTAAGTCAGAAGAGGATCCATAGGAGTTCCTCGATCAGATTCAGAAAGTCACTAATATCATGGGAGTGACTTCCAGTGAAAGTGTCAAGTTAGCCACCTACCAGCTACATGATGTAGCCCATACGTGGTTCAAGCAGTGGAAGGTAGATAGGGGTACAAATACAGATCCCATAGAATAGGAAGAGTTTGCTACTGCCTTCTTAGATAGATTATTTCCCTTAGAGCTGAGAGAAGCCAAAGTGTTAGAGTTCATCAATCTTAGACAAGGTAGTATGATCATAAAAGAGTATTCCCTTAAGTTTACTCAGTTAGCCAGGTATGCTCCCCATGTAGTAGCAGAAAATAGGTCCAGAATGAGCAAGTTCATATCTGGGGTGTCAGATAGTATGGTTAAAAAAGACGATGTTGATTAAAGAGATGGACATATCTAGGCTTATGGTCCATGATAAACAGATTGAGGAGCATAAGCTTAAGAAGAAGGAGAGAGAGAATAAGAGGGCTGGAACATGTAGCTTTAATTTTAGTCAGCCTAAGTCAGAGGGCGGTAACCATTCCTAGTTTTATCTGAAGTCTTCAGTTCCTGCTCTATCCTCATCTAGTGCACCAGTACCGAGGTTCAAGGATGACAGCCATGGTGGGGCACCAAGCTCTAAAACCCAAGGTAGTGTGAGTAGTGGTCGTACCCATCCGCTATGCGAAGAGTGTGGTAGACATAACCTAGGTGTGTGTAGAGCAGGCAACGAAGTGTGTTCTAGATATAGTAAGTCAGGCCACAGGATACGGGAGTGTGGAGTAATGGCTATGAGGGGAAAAGATTTGCGTCAGCAGGGCGCCACTTACAGTACCACTAGTGGTCAATACCAGAATAGATTTTATATACTCCAGTCTCGCCATGATCAAGGAAGTTCTCCTGATATAGTTATGGGTATGTTGTGCATCTTTCATCTTTATGTTTATGCTTAGTCTGATTCCTAGGCTTCTCTTTCTTTGTAACCCCTATATAGCTGTTAACTCAGTATCAGACCCAAAATATAAGCAAATCCCTCCTTAATGTCTACCTCATACTCTAGAAGTAAAGTGGTGACAATTTAGTTTGGAGTTTATTACATGATCTGCAGATTTAAAATAAAGGTTTTAAGTTAAGAAGGAGATGGTAGAGCAAGTAACCAAGTCAGGCTTTCAGATTTTAGTAGTAATGTTAGTAATGTCAGTACTCATGCCTTACCTGTTAACTCTATGATCGTAGATCATATTCGTGCACATTATCGAAAACCATGCTTGCTTACAGTTCATAGTATTAGGAGTTTTAGTTCACTCAGTATTTAGTCCTGGTATAGTCTCAGTTATTATCTTAGTTATAGTCTCAGTAACAGTCTTAGCCTTGTAATCAGATCAGTACCTCAGTTTATGGACTATTTCAAAATTATGTTATACACTTGTTCTTGCATTCTTAAATAATAACGTTCTCACGAATTCATGCTCAGTTATCTCATGTTACTTAGTCAATCCCTTCGTTATATTCATAATACTCTACAGTTTCAGACCAATTATTCAGACTAAGTATAGTTCAGTCTTACATACCTAGTATTCAGCTATCAGCCATTCATTAATCAGATAAGTTAGTATGTTTAAGCATTCGTGCTCAGCGCCCATATTAATATTTTTAGTAGTTTCAAGTGAAGTGTTTTACTGAGGTATAGTGTATTGTTGAGAGAGTATTTGAGGAATATGTCTAAGTTTGAAAATTTGTAGTTACCGTGCATAAGGCTTAGTCACTCTATTTTAAGATGGTGTTTCGTAGGCCTCGCCTTATGTTACAGAATTTTAGCCAAGTTATGAGTTCGGAAAACTAGGAAGTAAGAAACAATGTAGGAAGAGTAAGAACATAAGATTTTACGTGGAAACCCCCTTGCTCAAGGAATGAAAACTATTGCTTTCCCTCGCAAGGACCTCAAAATCCACTATAATCAAACTCGTGATTACAACCTACAATGAACCTAACTCTAGGTTCCTTAAAGCTAAAGAGGGAATATATCAAAAGTGTATTTTAATGTTGATGGAAATTTCAGTGAGCATCCCTCTTGTGGAGGCTCTATAGAAAATGTTGGTCAATGAAAAGTTTATGAAGGATTAGGTGACAAAGAAGAGGACTGTAAGTTTTGAGACTATGGAAAATGTGCACTATTATAGTGAAATTTCTTCTTTCTCTCTTGTGGAGAAGAAGAAATATACAAGAGCTTTCAATTTTCCTTGTACTATCGGGTCTTTGAATTTTGTAGGGACTTTATGTGATGTGTCCCTGCATTAACCTAATTCTACTAGCCTAAATCGACCTGGATGAGACTTTTTATCGCATATTTCACTATGAAAAAGCTGGTGAAAATCTTGTTTAACATGTTGATGAAGGTAGCATTATTTATATTTCTGCCCAACTTTGTGATTCTTGACTGTGAAGTTTACTTTGAGGTCCCCATTATATTGGGAAAAACATTTCTCGTGAATGATATAGAGACTTTGCAAATAAAGTGTTGGTTTAATAATTAGTAGGTAATTTTAATGTATGTCAATCCCTGAAGTAAATAGGACATCCACGTGATCTCTGTGACAGATACAGTAGATGAGAATGATTTGGTAGTTCCTATTGAGGAAAGACTTAGTGTTGAGGCTCTTGAAACAGTAATAATGAATTTTGATAGTGATGGTACTGATGAGTACGATCAGATAGTAGTTCACTTATTGGTAGGAGTTCATACACTTATGTATCAAAGAAGTTGGATCTTGATCTGAAGAATACAGTGACCCTCCACCAGATAAATTGTCGATCGAAAAACCTCCCATTTTTTAGATATGGGCCCTTACTTCTTATCTGTGTTATGTATTATTAGGGGATAATAATACTATGTCTATTATTATTGCAACCGATTTATTAGAGTGGTAGGTTGAGTCCTTAGTGTATGTTTTGGAAGTTTAAAAGGGTTATTGGATGGTCTATTACTGACATTATTGGTTTTCCACTTAGAATATTTACTCACAAAATACAAATTGAGATAGATTATATACCTAGCATTGAGCACCAACATAGATTGAATCTTCCCATGCAAAGATGTTATAAGGAAAAAGATTATTAAGTGGTTAGATGCACACATGGATTATCCAATTGCTGACAGTAAATAGGTTATCCCAGTTCAATATGTGCCAAAGAAGGGTAGAATCACTATGTTTCTCAATGGAAAGAAAGAGCAAATTACTATTATGGTAGTCACCAAATGAAGTGTTATCATAGACTAAGAAATTGAATTCATGGACCGAGAAGGGTCATTTTTCTATGACTTTAGAAGGATCATTTTTCTATGCCTTTCATAGATCAGATGGTAGACCGTCTTGCTAGTAGAGGATGGTATTAACTTCTAGATAGTTATTCAGGATATAATCAGATTTCTATCCAAGAGAAGATCATTTCATTATATTGGTTGGATTCAGGTAAGTGATTTATCCTTATGGAAGATGTGTTTTAGCTCATTAACATTTAGATGCTTATTATGATGATTATATTTATATTGTTTTGATACTAGTGATGACAATCATAAATTATGAACATTCATGCTCGTTAAAACGACAAATGGTACGATGCACCTAAAATATGATTTTTACTACACTTTTACTAAAAATAGGTTTATTCCAGATTTTCACATTTAAAATGGATTTCTTCATAATGAGAATTGTACCTTCATTCCATGATTGATGATGATATTAATGATATGAGATTTGGTTCAAGTTCAACTATTGATAATGATATTGATGATATACTTTTCTATTCACGCCTTGCAATAAATGATGAAATCGATGATATGAATTTATAGATTGTGTTACATTATGACACTCGGATCGGTCATAGTACTGTAAATTCTATTTGTATTCATCATTCCATGTGCATTGCCTATCACCAGTATACGCCTATATTTATCAGACCTATGGGGGTTTTATAGGTATAAATATGACTATTGTTTGTTGAGTGTTGTTTGAGCTGTCTGAGCCAATGTCAGGGGTGATTTATGAAAGGCTCAGTTAGGTATTGTTTGTCCAGACTTTCCAGTTACTCGCGTTGTTACTGTTATTATTATTATGGTCATTTCGTGATAGATTTATTATTGATCCGGTACTGAGATTCAATGTATGATTCTTATTTAATTCTTCACAGTTGCTTTATTTTTTATAGTTATCTCATGTTTATGTTAGTACTAGTTCCTATGAAGACTAGAAGGCCTTAAGCTGCTAGTATTACTACTTTAGGTTATACTATTTGGTTGACCTTGTCTATGTACATACATTTATAAATGTAGTTATGGTATTACCGTATATCCATTCCTTAGCTTGGTATACTATTATATATCCATAATTTTCTCTTTATTTATATATGGGTCAGTGATATACGGTATAGTGCTTAGGTTCCTGAGTATGGACACAATAGGATATTTTATACTTATTTCCTCCTTAACTTTAATGAGTTACTTCCCAAGATATTTCAGCATAGTTTACATTCATGCTTGAATGTTAATTATATTTGCATTATCTTTCGCGCTTAGTCGCCAGTTGCCTATTAAGTGCAACATGTTTTGTACTTACACCACACTTTTGCTTCTGGTAGATAATACTACGAGTTCTTGCCTTTGTTATGTGTGTCATGCAGAGTATGGTTCGGAGACATAGGGTGAGCTTATGGCATTCAGAATATAGCTAGTCTCCCTATTATGTACTAGACTAATTTCTATATTGTGTTCAGAGATGGATTGTATTAGTATGCTCATTTATTACTTTATTTTGTAGTCTTATTATATTAGAAGCTCTTTACTGATTCCATTAGGTTTTGGGACTATCTTATGTATTTAAGTCTTTTATGTCATTTATTATGCATTCTTCCATCATTTCTTTTATTAGCCTATTATTAGTAGTTTCAGACAACGGAGTAAGCTTACCTAGTGGTGGGTTAAAGAAGGTGCTAAATAAGCAGAGAAATTATGTCTTGCCACTCCACTATGTCCCTAATCATCCAACTCAGAGTACATCCTCAAGAACCTGAGTATTCTGCTTTGACTGGCCATCGGTATGCCGATGGAAGGTTGTACTAATATTCCACCTGAGTACTCAACTCCTCCTAGAAAGATCTCCAAAAGCTAGAAGTAAACACTGAACCCCGATCTAAAATGATAGATATAGGCATACCATGCAAACGGACTATCTCACTAACATAGATATGAGCCAACTTCTCGGCACTAAAGGACATCTGAATAGGAATGAAATATGCCAACTTGGTCAATCAATCCACAATGACCTAAATTCCATTGGAATCATGGGAAGTACGAGGCAACCTACCAACAAAGTCCATGGTAATTTGTTCCTATTTTGACTCAGGAATGGGAAATCTTTGAATAAAACCACCAGGGCGTTAATGCTCGGCTTTCACCAACTGACAACATAGGCAAAGAGCTACAAAGTCTACCATATTTCTCCTTATACCACTCCACAAATAATATTGTCTCAAATCTCTATCATCTTAGTTGTACCTGTGTGAACAAAATATCTGGAGCTATGAGACTCATGAAAAATTGACTGAATCAAGTCATCAACCCTTGAAATAGAAATGTGGCTATTAAACCTCAAGACGCCCTCAGAATCTATGGTATCCCTCTTAGACTCACTACTTAACACCTGATCACGGATGATGCAAAGTTATTTATCATCAAACTGGCGATCCTGAATCTGCTTTAATAGTGAGGACCTCACCTCAACACTAGCTAGAATCCTCCGAGGGTATAAAATATCAAGTCATACCATCAAGTTAGCTAAGAACTGAATGTCCCATGCCAACGACCTATGAGAAACTAAAATACAAGCCAAACTTCCCATACTCACTGTTTTTTGTCGCAAGGCATTTGCTACCATATTTGCTTTCCTGGATGATACAAGATTAAGCAACTCCACCATCTACAATGCCTAACATTAAGCTCTATTTGGGTCATTAAATGCTGAAGACTATAATGATTCATGATGACCTCACAATACACGCTATATGCTGAAGACTATAATGACTCATGATGATCTCACAATGCACGCTATAAAGATGATGCCTCCAAAATGTGTTTACTTGTATATTTTTTCAGTGACTTTTATGTCTTTTACCACTCTTTTAAAATCCAAACCAATGATGATTTGGCTTCACAAGGGGTGGTATAAAAGGCCCAAAAGCCTTAATTCATATCAAATCATCCAATTCCACCCAAGAGAAATCAAAGAACCGATTCCTTTCTTCCCCAAGAGCAAACTAGGGTTCTTCAAACAAGTTTAATTTTTAAGAGGATTTCTCCAAGGCTTATATTTCAGGTATATGGTATATTAATCAATGGTATCCTTTCATATGATTGGGTTAGACCTACTTCTCCCATTGAAATTCAGAGTTTTTTTGGTTTAGCAGGTTATTATCGACATTTTGTTGAGGTTTTTTCATCTATCATAACTCCATTGACCAAGTTAGTGTCTTTGACTTTATGTATTTATAAATCAAACCCACCTGAGGACACTGTTTGACCCTATGGCCTGGCTTTCCATATCCAAAACACACATCACTGCCAGCTCTGCGATACCTTGGTGGTTTCTGCCACACTTCTGGCAAAGGGGATTGGTTTGGGTACTACTAACACTGCCCTGAGGTCTGGGGCCTGATGCCCTATCTCTGTTGTCGTCTTTGAATTTTAGCACCGGAGCACTGGATGAGGACGAAGCTAGAACTGAGGATTTTGGGTAGAACTGAGAACGATTTCCACCCTCTAACTTAGGCTGAGCAAAACTAAAACTACATGTTCTTGCTCTCTTGTTCTCCCTCTCCTCTTCTTTATTCTTAGCCTCCTCTATCTGCTGAGCATGGACTATGAGCCTGGCTATGTCCATCCCTTTGATCAACATTGTGGTCCTACACTTCTTGACCACACTTCTAGACACCCCAGACACAAACTTACTCATCTTCGCTCTGCTATCTGCTACTACATACGGGGCATATCTGGCTAACTGAGAAAATCTGAGAGAATACTCCCTAACCGTCATGTTTCCCTGCCTGAGGTTGATAAATTCAAGAACTTTAGCTTTTCTCAGCTCTTGTGGAAAGAATCTATCTAAGAAAGACATGACAAATTCCTCCCACTCAATGGGACCTGCACCATCTACCCTCTCGGATTTCCACAAAATAAAAGCCTATAAAAAGGCGTCACATCACTCAAATCTGATTGGTCAAAGAAAGTCCATATTGATCATGAGTCTTCCTTTTTCCACAAGTATAAATAGGGGTCTCATAATTCAGAAAAGGGACCCCAGAACTCTTAACAAGTAGCAAGAGAAATCCCGTGGATCAAACTCCGCAATTTCTCTAAAAAACTCAAGCATTCAAATCAAGTTCATCAAAGTTCAAGATCAAGACCGCAATATTCAAGAACAAGCTCAAAAGCTCTTGAATTCAAGCACAAGTCAAGATCAAGTTCCTCAAGTCCATCAAATCAAATTCAAATTCAAGACTAAGCTTTAAGCCCTTGAATTTATATTCAAAAAGACAAATCAGAGGATTCATAGAGATTATAACACTCACTTATTGAAATCAATAAAATCGATTGTTGCAATATTTTCTTATCTCGAATTATTTATTTTTCAGTCTCGAAATTTTATTTTTCAACAACAGGATATTGAAAAAGTATCATGTATGTCTAAGTATGTATCTCGGCCTAATATTATCCCGATTTGAACATGCAAATACCTTTGTTTAAAGTTATTCCCATGCAAAAAAAATTATGAAATTATGTGCGATATTTGTATTCATATAGTTTGTTAGTAACCAGTTTGGCTAAAAATATTATGCATACATAAATTATCATTTATCTATGAAACTAATGAAATGTTTATTATTGAAAATAAATGGATAAATTAACTCTTACTTTTGCTAGAACTTAAGGATTTATCCAAAGGTGTATCAACTATTCTATGAGCACTTAACATTATGAGGTAAATTAAATTCTTAGTTGAATAGATATTGAATATCCAAAGATGTCATATATGTTAGGTTAAAAATACTTAATTGCCTATTAAAATGCCTATTAAATTATGATAGTGTGTTGAGGTATCTGCATAAAGGAGAATTACAATATACTTTTATTGTTTACTGAATTCACATTATTTTTTAATTTGTGAGCATGTATGTCACGATCCAAACTAGGTCCTGATCGTGATAGGCATCTCCTATCCACCATGGGCCGGAGACCACTCCTGAACCTAACCAAACACCATACACCGCCCAACAAAGGCTGAATTTCAAACATATAACAAAATAGCACAAGATAAGTTTGAAGAATAAAAGATATGTCTATAACCGATAACCGACAACCAGCCAAACACATCCAACCAACATCACCCAAGTCCACAATAATCCAACAAAGCCTCTACGCAAAAATAACCAAAAACCATTCTTGGTCAAGATATGTCCCCAACTTTGACAATGACCATGATAATGTTAATGATAATGAAAACTATCAATCATAATCTATGATAAGAACTGATGAAATGTCTAAGTCTTCTGGAGAATGAAAGCTCACTACTTCACCACAACGAATCGATGAACCAAGTATACTCACCTAATTCTGTGCAGGAAAAGTAGAGGTATCTATAGTGCCTGTATCACATAAGGATATAGTGTCTGAAAAAGGTTAATGGATTGAGCACTAGCATGTAACACAAGAAGAAGGACAATATAATACCATGACCAATAGTTCAAAATCATTCAAATTCAATGCACATAATCAAATGCATATATATATACACGCACACGTATATATATAAATATATCACATGTCGGGATAGGAAACAAGTCTTAATATGCACTTTAAAACTTTAGCCTGGATTGTGTAGCTCAATTGTCATAACATAAGAAAGCACCCATGGGTTGTATGGGACCAACTCTCTCCCAGTTGGTAGGGTCCCATTGTGTGTCGTCGCACAAATCAGAGGATATACATATGCGCTATAGGGGATTCGAACGTCCCTTTATATCAAGGTAACGAAATCACCCAATAATGTAAAATAAAATGGGGACTCAAACCACCCAGTCATTTAGACCCCCGCATCGGTAACCGTAGTTTCCACTATTGGTCCCTCGAGACCTCCACTTTAACAACACACCTATACAACCCTCATCAAAGACAAATTAAATCATTTATCAGACATTCCCATTCATTGAACCATGATACACATTTAGGCATACATTGTTGGTGTCGTCATACCAACTACACTTACAAGGTCATAAACATACCAAAATACTTTCATTATTTGGGGAAATTCATAGCCCCTTGGCTCAATTATGCATTAGCTTGGGGAATACCACAACCCATAAGGTTCAATTAAAAATCATAATGTTTCATTGACTTTTCCTATTATGAAATAGTTCAAGAGTAGTTCAATATGCATATTTTTCATATTCAAAACAATTTTTTGCAATATGGGGTTGAGGTCAATACCACTTCAAAAGTTATAAGTTGAGAAAAATCACAATCGCCTTGTTTATTCACCATACCCATGCCTCCTATAAGTTCAAAATCATAATTAAAGCATGAATAGTCACAGGTAAACCATGGAAAACATTGTTCAACAACAAATATTAAAAATCCTCAATCCATGTTTCAAAACCACCATTAATACCATATGAACAACACTTTAAATCAAATGACTTTAAAAAATTAGCAATTAGGGAAGAGTAACATGCCTAAAATAGCCAAGATTATGGAGATAATCCAACCCTTGAGCCTTTGGATGACCTACTTCATGGAAACCCTAAGTATGAATACACTAGGTTTGTTATTGTTGTTATTGTTATAAGTAAAACTAAGATGCATTGAGATTTGAGGCAACATTATTTTTGGAGTGGTAGAAAGAGAGATATGGTGGGATTTGTAGCTCATTCCTATGTTGTTAGTAGGAGGAGGCCGAGCACCCAAGACCTAGTGGCTGGATTTAGAGGTTGCCTATTCCCGAATTGAAATAGGAGCTGATTATGATGGACTTTGTTACTGGGTTGTTGATGTGCTATGGATGTATAGAACTTTCGATGCTTAAAATGATAAAAATATGCAAGTTTCTTAGGTTATTTTGTGAGATATTATGTGTTTTGGGTATGTTTTGCAAGAAACAGCTTTGGAAGCTGGAACTGAAGAAAAATATGGAAGTTGGAGTTTTAGGCAACTTACCGAGGCATTATTGGGCATAATTGCCACTTACCGGGCGTAGGTGACAAAACTTGAATTCCAGAGGCTCAGAAGCAAGAAATTAAAGACTTTGTCACTTACCAAGGGCACCTACAGTCCGTAGGTAACCTTAGTAAGAGTCAGAGGACCAAGTCCAGAGAGCTTTAGGAGCTATGCAGGAGGTTTTTCACTTACCAAGGATCACCAATGGTCCATAGGTGGCCTAAGTAAGTGGCCACCAACCTCAATTTCCCTTTTTCATTTGGGTTTTGATTTTTTGGGTTTCTTTGTTTCCTATAAATACCCTTTTGACATTTTGTAGTTAGTTTATGTACTCTTAAAACTTACAAACATATATTTAATTCCAGGATTCAATTTTGATCTTGGGATTACTTTATTCTTGATTTTGGTTTATAATTCAGTTGTAGACTTTTTGCTTTACTTTTTGATCATTGTGATATTGTTTAATGCTTTTCGTTATGAATTTCATTGATTGTTTCACAAGTATGAACGGCTAAAACCCTTTGCTAGGGTTGTCGAAACCCTGGCATATTAATGAAGTAGGGGAAGTGCTAAGTTGTCTAAACCAATAATCTTGCATGTATTGTATTATTTTTAGTTTAACAGATGTCTTAGCATTTGTAAATAGTAAAATCCTATCTAGAATATCACTACTCACTCTACAAGAGGAGTAGTGACTAGGAAAAGATAATCACAATAGTAATTTGAAGATTAATTGTCGATCTAGGCCAATCAGTATCATCTATGTATGATAGTTATCTATCATCTAATAACTTAAGATTCAAAAAGTAATAGTTAACTGGGATCTAGGATAAGGGTTAGTAATCCGACGTCATGAGACTCAAAAGGTAAAGGATGAAATTTGTCAATAAGTCCACAAGATAGTTGATGGTATATAACTTATCAGAATTTCCATGCAAGGTACTGGGTTGGTTTAATAAAGCACGATAAGCCTATTGAGTTGAGAATCCATGGGGAACATAATCCTAGTGTTCGTCTTTGACTGATTACAAACAATGTTTAATTCTGTTACTTCTTTCCAGATTGTTACTACAAACCCCCATTTACTTTTAGTTCTTCCCGTTGAGTTCAACGAGTTGGATATACAAATCCACGTCTTCCAGGTGGGTTCGACCCCAACCTAGTTGGGTTACTTCACTTAACAACGACCGTTTTATTCTTCAGTTGGAGATGTAGTTTGGGCATTGATAAAATTTTGGTGTCGTTGTCGGGGATGATGGTATGACTATCAACTAAAGTTTGTTGGATTTTTTGGGCCTTTATTTTTTGTTCACAATTGGGTATACACCGGTGTATGCCTAACACTAGGAGTCAAGAAAA
This sequence comes from Capsicum pubescens, assembly GCA_030864215.1. Classification (NCBI taxonomy): domain Eukaryota; kingdom Viridiplantae; phylum Streptophyta; class Magnoliopsida; order Solanales; family Solanaceae; genus Capsicum; species Capsicum pubescens. The sequence goes on along the minus strand of CM061546.1, from coordinate 65,270,742 downwards.
TCCCTTACTCCAACTAAATCCTAACCAAGAGAGAATCTTATAGCCCAATTATACGATGACAGAACCAGTACGTGCAAGCCATTTAGAAGGGGTTCAGTTTGATCTTGGTAAAGTAACTGCCTATACTCTAGGTGATCCACAGAATATTGTTGATAGGCTAATAGAGCTGTTGTTGGCTGATATTGCCAACCAAAGATGGGACAAAGAGGCTCGGATAGCTCAACAGGTAGAGCTAGCCAGGCCAAATAGGTAGTTGATTATCGAGGGAACTCCATGGTAATTGAGAAAGAGTTTGAGCTGGTCAGGCTCTAGTGATCCAGTATTCCAGTACTTTCAGTCGTATGATGATGATGAGGATATGGTATATGTTCAGCTGGAAGAAATAGGAGCTATCATTGTTAGCTTCCTTAGTCTATGTTTTAATAATTTTAAGCTAACAAGTGTATCTTTGCAGGACACTAAAGACTACTAATATTTGAAGGACAAAGGAAGCCGACTCCAGTAATAGAAGGACATCCGGAATGGAACAACATCCATGGTATCCAAGTACTATCAATCACAATAAGAACAAATGGAAGGAATATCTCAAACCCTAATGTTACGAAAAATTGAATCAAGATTTTGGAAGATAAAAGAGTATCTTGCCAAAGATATGGAGGATCGCGACATTCAAACAGTATGGCAAGCAATCAATCAAATATCAAGAAAATGGAAGAAGGATCACAATCCCAAAATCATAGTAGACTAAATCAATCAAGAAGAGAAGACCACGAGCACATTTGGAAAGGCATCAATCTCTACAAAACCAAAAAGAAAAGTAACTGACGGATATATCTAATATGGACGTGATCCAAAGACATATATGGACATATCATACGGCGACATTCCTCAATCAAGGAATCAATTTACGTCCTTGATTGAGAAAAAATATCTTGGGTTTCCTTATGAAGAGTAGCATCCAAAGACTATAAAATATGAAGAACAAAGATAGACACTTTTTCATGCAACTTCAAGGAGAAAATTCAAAGTGTCTCATTCTTAGTCTTACAAGGATCTGTAACTTATAGTTTACAATTGTTATATAAAGAGTAAGATCAAGTCAACTTTGTAACATCAACTGAAGTTGGTCACAAGATCTAAAGAGCAAAATAAGTCTTCAAAACTTTTTTCCTATCATTGTACTTGTACCCAACATTAAATGATCTAAGGAAACTATGAAACCCAAGGGGACTGGAAGTAGGCACCATATTGGTGTTCCGAACCAGAATAAATCTTTGTTTTATTACTTTACGTTCTATTATTTATGTGCTTAATTGTTTAAATCTAATTTGTTTGTGAACTGCACTGATCTATAGGTGAGTCGACTGTGAGGAGTTAGTAGTCGACTCACAGAAGAAAAATTTAATTCACCCACTCTTGAATTTCAATTGGTATCAGAGTAGGTCTCACCAACTGCATTTCTTAACTGCAAGTGAGAAAAGATCAAATGGCCCAATATCAAATTCCCGGTGCTTTTCTTCAGGATGGTCACTTCTCCACAAGACCTTCATGCTTTAATGGACAACATTACTCTTAATGGAAGAGTAGGTTCAGAATCTTTGTCCAATCAATTAACTTCCAATATCGAGTGGTCATCAAGAAGGGTTCAAAGCCGATTCTAGGACTCAAGGAGAAGTCAAAGGACAAAGATAAAGAATCTAGCAGTTCTGACATAGAGGACCTTGAAATCTTCGAGGTCACCAAAGAATAGCAAGAGGTAATTCAAACTAATGCACGTGATATAAGTTTTCTTTTGTGTGCAGTTAGCAGAGAAGAATATGACAAGATATCAACTTGTGAAACCACAAAAGAAATATGGGACAAACAAAAGGTAACCTATAAAGGAGCCACCAAAGTCAAGAAGTTAAAAATTGTTGCCCTGATCAATGAATACGAGATATTTAAAATGAAAGAAAATAAGGACATTGAAATAATGTTTACCAGATTCAGTAAAATCGTCTGCAAACTGAAATTACCGGGGATGATCAATCCACACAACCTGCAAGTACAAAAGTTGGTCTGAAGTCTCTTAAAGACTTGGGAAACCAAGGCCGCTATTATGGAAGATGAAGATCTTCACAACATGACATATGACGGACCACGAGGTAACCTTATTACATATGAGAAAAATTATATCAGCAGATTTCACAAGGATGAAATAAAGAAACTAGTAGCCTTCAACACTGCTCCAACCGGAGAGGACATTCTGGAAGATGCTAATAGAGAAAGAATGGCCCTCATTAACCATGGGTTAAGGCATATCATGAGACAAAGACAACAAAGATCCCAAGGAGGCAAAAATAATGACTCCACCAAAAAGAATGATCTCTGTTACTACTATGGAAGGCCTAATCATTTCAAATAAAACTGTCCAGAATAAAGGTGATAATCATCTAGAAAGAATCAAAACTTTGGAGACTAGAGCGATGAATATAAAACTGAAGAAGAAGTAGAGGCTGTCAATATGTGCTTTATAAAAATAGGAGAACCTAGCGAGGTAAGACCACACGACCGTCATAACTGTAACACTCTTGAATCTAATTTGGATATGATATACGATGAGCTCCATGAAATTAGAGATAAGTATAATAAGCTCGCTCAAAAAAAAAAAGTTCTGAAGCACATTTTAAACAAAAACTTGCAAAGAAATGACAAAACTTCCAAATACAAATTGAAACATATTAAATTAAAATTGACATACTTCATGAAGAGCTTGGTGATGCAAAAATAAAATTGAACAGTTTTATGAAATCCCCAAGCCACAGTTTCGTAGGACCAAACTCCTTAAAAAAAATCCAAGTTCCTTCTCAGGGTCGTTTAAATCAGCTAAGACTCTTTTTTCTTCTTGAGGACCCTTCTACTTTAATTGTTGACAGAGAGGGAACAAACTCTACAGTTGCAGGCATAAGCCTAAAAGTGAATAGATATGGAAACCCAAAGAAAACACATCTAACCCATAAGGACCCAAGACCACTTAGGTACCTAACTAAAATTAAAATTTATGTTTTGTAGGAACAGGTCTGCAAGAACTACAAAAAGGTATTGTGGGTTATTGATAATAGATGTTCCAAACACATGATCGGAAAGAAGGTGATACTAGTGCGATAACGTAGATGGACTTATGAGGATGTGCATTGAATTTGTCCAAGTGTGTGTGCAATAGAAGTGGAATTAAGGGCTTAAAACACATCAAACTAAAATAAGATAGTTGCCTATTTACAAATCCCTGGCAATGGCATGAAAAACTTGGCAGAGCACACGCAAGTGTACGTGGTCTACCAAGTAGTAAAGTGGCCTTCAAAAAACCCAAATATCGATCCCGCATGGACTTGGTTTTGCCAACTATCCAATTCTAGTTTAACGATTGAGAAAAGTAAACAAAAAGGTTTTGAAATTGAAAACTCAATAGAAACTAATATATTTTCCTGAAAGCTATTGTATTTTATATATACTTTACCTTAGGCTCTGATACCAAGTTTGTAACGCCTCAAATCTGGTACCCGGAATGCTACACGGTGCTCATGACCCCGAAGGACCACAATCTAACCTATGACTGATATTTGTACCTGTATACTGCATAATATACTATAAAATGCGGAAATATGAACTGAAAGGCCATAAGGTTCAAACTGGGACATAAGATCTGATAATTCATAACATAAGGATGGGGTATGAAATACCCAAAACAGAACTGAAATAAGCTATTTGAATATACTGTAGTCTAAAAAGCCTCTAAAATATGATTGTCTGAATAAGGAGTTGATGGGATGTCCCCAACTAACTCCAACTAATAAATTATTTAATGAGATAATAAGAAATGATCATGTCCTTGAAGGATGAGGACTCACTGCTAACTCTGTCTACGGATATCTGGAATCTACTAATACTCTGGAGCTCGTGTATCTGAACCTATGGTATAAGACACCATAGCGTAAATGTATCAGTACTTTAAATATACTAGTATGCATGTGAGGTAGGATGGATGTATGGGGTTCATATGCATGAACAATATTGGCTAACTGACTAATATGAACGTGAGAATACATGCATGCATACATAGTAACTATATCTAAAATCGTGATAACATGAGTATGTTGATGACTAACATCACTAATGACTGAGTTCTGATAACTGGTATAACTGATAATATGAGTGACTATATCTGACAGTCCTGAATCTGATGGAACTAGCTGAGTTCCGTACTGTATCTGAGTTGACTGTGTCCTGAATTCTGAAGAACTATCTGAGTTCTTTTACTAATACTAATACTGAAACTGTGGGAAGTAGTTATCTAACCGACATACCTTAAATGATGCATTATAGCTTAGTTGGTTTCCAATCTGTGCCCTGATTGGAAGGGTGTCAATACCGCACCACTGGTAAGGATAATCTGTGAGTAACCCTCATATAACAGGTAACTCTAGTGAGAATAGTGGGAACCCTCATATATCAGGTTAAGCCACCTCATCTACCCTCATATAGCAGGCTATGATATCTCAACCTATGTTGGCTACATAGTTCCGGAATGCGAGGATTGCTTCTAAGAATCACACCCTCATATAACAGGTGAGTTCCCATCCTTGGGTTCACTCGGTGCTAATTCCTACTCCCATCTTAATAGACACTAAACATGATTAACTGAACTGACTGGACTGAGTTAACTGAGTTTCGTTGACTGACAGAATATTACTGAGGTCTGAAAACCAACTTAGATTTACCGAAGTTACTGAGTTTTCCTAAGTCATGAGACTGTCTGAATTCTACTGAACATGGCTTGACTGAGAGTATCTTGAAAACATGACATAGGCTCTAGGCATACAACTAAATTGTCGGGTACAAGTACCCCCAGGACTCGATGGAAAAAAACTGACAAAGCATGACTTACTTGAATACATAACCAACATCACAGTCCATAATTCATTTGTTAAGGCATTCCATCAAACATTTTATATGCATAAACTTGTACATAAATGGGTATTTTATATTATCATACTAGTAGGGCACTTTTCCTTCACATAGGCATTTAGTCAAACACATGATGAGTATAGTATATGTAGACAACATTACACAACAAGTAAACATCATGATTCAACTCTAATTTTACCATTCAAGGTTTTAATCATGGATTCACATGAAACAACACCTAAAATATTCAATTGCACTTTAGATTTATCACTAAACATGGAATAGAATTCAATTGGTCATTATCAACATGAACAACAAAAATAATCCCAACATGAAATTTATTACAATCCATACACTTGATCTTTGAAAAGATATTCGTGGGCTTCATAGATGAAAGGAGTCCATGAATAAACACTATGCATACCTGAGTTGAGCTTCTTGAAGTTCTTGAACTTGAAGAAATTGAATCTCTTAGTTCTTGGAGAAGATTTGGATTTTGTTCTTGGAGATTAAATGTTAGAGAGAAAAGCCTAATTTTGTTGTTGTAGAAGAATAATAAATTTCTGAGCTTTGGTCGGATATAATTGGGTATATAAACGGGTGGTAAAAGATCAAAAAGCCCTTTTTAAAACGGCTTTAGTTTGCTGAATCGGGACCTGCGACGGTCCGTCACTAGGGCAACGGTCCGTCGTTTCGACTGTCGTATGTGGACCAAGAAAAGGGCTTACTGCCTAAGTAGCGACGGCCTGGGCGACGGTTCGTCGCAAGTTCGACGGTCCGTCAACCTGTCTGTCGCACCTTATCCAGGAAGTTGCCTCACTGCCTTGGTTGCGATGGTCAAGGAGACGGTCCGTCACTAGGTCGACGGTCCGTCAACCTGGCTATCGCACCTGGGTGATTCAGACAGCTCTGAGTAAAACGTCCATAACTTTTTACTCCGATACCGGATTTGAACAAAATTGGTATCGTTGGAAAGCTAATTCAATTTCCCACATGAATAAAATTAAAAATTTTAAAAATAACATATGTGCAAAAGTGGATTCATATTTCAAAGAAAGCTTTTATCATTTTTGGGATAATTTCAAGCTAGGAAAAAGTACGGGGTATTATAGTACTTCGGAGGCAGTACTATTTCACCAAGTATGCTATCGGTAATTATCCAGTCATCCTTGTGTGGTAAAGGATAGATTGGAATATTATACATTTTCAAGACTGTTTTTGGCTTATACAGATCACAACAATATGACCCCTTGAGGAGATTCTTGCTATCCAAGACCGCACAAACATGTGCACATGGTATCTCATCCAGTTGAAATGCGTTACATGAGCATGGTTCTTCCTTGAGGCAAATAATAAAATGTGTTTCTTTTGTCATGCATCGTGTACACATACTCTGTGGCTGGTATAACCTAATAATATTTTTAAAAAGTTAAATTAAAAAAGGTCAAACACAAATTTGTAAATGCATATGCTCCAAAACGATGAGAAATATATATTTATTTTTTTTAAAACATAGCTGAAAAATGCAAATACACATATTGCTAACAACATATGTATTTTTTATGCTTACTACATACGTGTACTTATAAATACAATAACAAATTTAATACCAAAAAATTTCACAAATACACATATGAATTACTGCATATGTATTTAACAATGAACATTGACTACTGCATATGTATTTTTCTGCATAATAGAGAACATTGACTAACTTAAAGCACATACGTCCATAGATATTAAACATATAACAACATATACATTTCATACCAATATGCAGTAATCAATGTTAAACTTAAAACACAATTACAACAAATTTGTTAAACTTAAAATACAAGCGCAATCTAAATTTTCAGCAGAAAATACAATTACAACAAATTTGTTAAACTTAAAATACAAACACAATCAAAATTTCTAGCAAAAAATATAATAACAAATTATTTGTTCTACGTTAATTACAGACAAAGTTGTTGACCTCCATAATCGAACACAACTAATATATACATAATCGAAATTATCGAAATTACAGAAATAGTCTTAAATTTTGAGAATCAGACCTCCAAAAAATTAAATTTGTGCAGTATAAAAAATAGATTTCGATAACTTTTTTGTTCTATCTGTTGAATTTACTGCTGCATTGCTTTTAACTCGAAATTCATTTATAAAATTTTTAAAAACAAATTAACGACAACAACAAAAAATTGAACGGAGCATCAGTAATCGTTGAAAAAAAAAATTGAATCGAAAAATAATACTGATTAAGTACCTTCAACAACAGTAATGGTTGAATTTGCAATCGATTGTTGAATTAGAATAAATTGAACTGAAGAATCTACAATTGAATTTGATTCAACAACATTAATGCTTCGTTTTGAAACTGATGTTGAATTCGAAGAAATTTCAATCGAATTTGATTCAACAACAGTAATGGTTGAATTTCAAAGTGACGGTTGAATTTGAACAAATTGCACAGAAAAAGGTTCAGCTGATTTTGATTTTGCTATTTTTTTTTCTTTGGATGAACACGTTAATGAAAAAATTAAAATTTGAATTTTTTTTAGTGTTGATAACATATAACGGAAATCACGTGATTTAAGAGGTTTTAATGAAAAAAAAATCTATATATTTAATTACTGAGTTATTATACCATATTTAGCTCAACTACTTTTAGTTAATTAAGGACAGTAAAATTAGTTGTATATGTATTTTTATAGCAACAGTTTCTAAAAATACAAAATACAAGTTGATATACTAAGTAATTATGAAAGTGTTGCTATGAAACTAAAAATTATGGTCTTAAGTATGCTATTTGTGAATTTTGCCCGTTTATGGACTATGAATTTTTATTAGTAACATCAACTCTGAAAGTTACAACAATATTTAGCTAAATTTTGACTCATAGTTTGTAATAACAATACTGTCATTTGATCTGTGCTAAGTCCGAACCCAAACTATATTAGCATTTATATTTATAATTTTTCGGATATAGCTTACATAAATCTCAATCCTTTAGTATCTAATTACTCTCTATATCCGCTCTTTTTTAAATTACACAAAATCTCTGATTTTGAAGCAAACGGATACATCTTATTACGCTAGATACATCATTTTTTTGACATATAACTAACCAATTAGTGAAATTTTTAAAAAATAACAAAAATCTAATCAATTGTAACATAATTCATGAGATAACATATTTGTGACTGTTTTTGTATCTTTGATAATGCATACAAATTCAAAAATTTAAATTTCAATTACCAGATCAAGCTAGTTCAAGCAAATTCTTTCCAATCTTGCATCTCAAGTTTTTAATTTTGATTTTTATTTTTCAGATGCATCATGAACATCTCGATTTTGTTAAGAAATTCTAGAGTTTGGTTGTCGGATATCAAATATAAAGGATATAAAAATGATAAAATTATGACTAAAGAGAATATATTGTATATGAATTCAATTTCGGCTATCGCAGCTGAATTGAAAATTAATAAATTTAGGAAAATTATTAAAATTCAATACATCGTAGAAGGTAATTCCTCACCAATTAGATTCATAAGATAATTCACATGTAATGCATTAAAAAATATATATTTTTGTATATAAGTATCACAGGACCATCGTGGTACATAATTCTTATGTATCAGTAAAACATAGATCTCATTTTGATACATAAGTCTCTATGTATCAATAATATAAAAAAATATTTCAAAACAGATACATCATTTTTATGTGAGAATTGGATCAAAATAGTATCAAATAAGGGACAATTGCAATAAATGGGTTTGTCAGATTTTTCATGACCAAAATGGTGAAAACGCATGGACATAGAGCACCTTCAGTGTAAAATTTTCACATTAAAAAAATAGACGGACGTTAAATATATTTACACTGAAGATGCTCTACTTTCACGAGTCTTCAGTGAATCTTTTACATTTTAAGGAAAGGCTCATTGATAGTCATGAGCCTTCTGTGAATTTTACATTTTTGGAGAAAAATTCATTTCCTTCAATGCAACTTCAACATAAATTTTATTATCTCAAAATCTCAAAAAGACTGTCATCGACTGAATTGATGGGACAAGGGAAGACCATTTTTTCACACACTAAAGACTCATCTTTACAATGCACCTTCAGTCAAATTACAAAAACACCTTTGAAAGTTTTCTCCAAAAAATAATTCTTTATCTTCACCCATCTCAACTTTACAAAATCTCTATCTTTATCTGAGGTCCCCCTTCTTCATCTCAATAAAATATATTTACATTGAATGTTCTCTACTCTCACGAGTCTTCAGTAAATTTTTTACATTTTAAAGAAAGGCTTATTAATCGTCATGAGCCTTCTGTGAAATTTACTGTTCAAGAATGTGAAAAAGGTTGTTATTTTCTGAATTGATGGGATAATAGGGGATAATTTTTTCATACCCTAAAGACTCATTGACAGCAATACACTTTTCACCAAATTAAAAATACACTCTTATGCAGAGTGTCTTAAAAATTATTTTTTATGCCTCTATATATACGTACATCCTCTTCATTGTCATGTATATTACTAAATTCACAAAAACTATTGTACTTTACAGTTGATGTATCCTTCAATTTGAATTGGAGTAAAAAGGTTAGTAATTTTTTCTTAGTATATTGCTCTCCCTATTGAGTAAATAATTTATTAATAACTAAAGTTATTTTTACAGGTTTAAAAATATTGAATGAGCGTCATGTTAAAGTTGCATTGTATTGGGGAAGTGATGTCATATATGAATCTGATACAGTTAGATATAGTTGTGGTGCTCGTGCAGTTGTTAAACGTTCACTAAATGTTGAGTATGATTTGCTAGTTAGAAACTTACATATTAGAATGAAAACTAATCCAAATGAGATAAGGTTTGTTATTTTGGGAAGATGGTCATTTTCAACTGTGCAGGATAATGCTCATTATTCTGAAATTTCCATACTTGACAATGAGTCTTTGCAAATGTTTATGGTGGCACCTGATACGGTGTGTTACATGATGAATATTGATTTGTTTGAGATGTATATTAAAACAGAAGCATTAGATGTTGTTGAACCTACACATTACAAATGACCCCCAAAGCATTACAAGTTTACAACGAGGCTATAAACTTTTGGCACGCCAAATCTTTACAAACCTCGCAACCCACTATGAGTTTTTCATTGAGAATTACTGGAGTAAAGAATTAACACTTCCTGTTATACCCATTACCATATACAACCAACCAATGGATGTGACAATTTAACAGCAGGTTAATCCAACAAACATTTCTCAACTTTAAACATAAGACAGCAAAAACAAAAATATTTAGCAGGTATGAGAGCTAGAAGACTCTATTGACTGCTATATAAAACTCTTTTATTATCTTGTAAATTGTAATGTAGAGTGAGATTTTACTAATAATATCACATAACTTTATGGACTACCCGAACTTACGTAAGGAAGCTGAAAGTAAAGCATAATTATGCAGATAATTATAAGGTAGTATTTTACCAAAATTTCGTGTCTGCCTGCAAAACTCTGATAACCTTGTCTAAATTGATAAGCCGAATTATTGATCAAATGACGAGTAATCGTGTTATACCACTACACATATTCTTTGTCATCTTCGAGATAATCAGGCTCAGCATTGCGATTTCATCTATCTCTCCAGATTTCAACCTCTTTAATAAAGAAATGATACCAATTAAAGTTAGATCTACCTCTCCGATTCAATTGAAAATGTTTGGGATCACACAATATTCTACTCGAAATATTCTGAATCAACCCAAACTAACATAGTACCCTATCTAGATAGTGCCACTCAACTGCATCCCAAGCTATTACGGATACAATAGCACGCCAAACACTGGAACTATTCACACAATAATCTGGTAATATAGAAAAAAATATCGGGACTGTATGGCTGCCACACAAACTATATACATATAAATTTAGTTAGTTTTTACGACTTAAAAAATTAAAAAAAAATAGATAAAGCAATTATTCAAAAGTAAAAAATACCTAATGTTCTATAAGTAAATCCAGTTGATCACGAAATAAATATAATAGGTGAGGTGCTTTTGTATCGTGGCATAACCCATTAGACCACACACGAGCACGTGGTGATCCAGGAAGGATAGAAATAAGTCACTCGTCAACTAGAAGATTAGGATCTCTCTGAGACCTGAGAGGCAAAATCCTCTCATATATCTATACCTTCACATATTCATATAAATACAATAAATAAATATTAAAAACGTGTTGCTTTAAGAAAATAAATTAAAGTAGCTAACCTGAAGTAAAGGTAAAAAACCACCAATGACTAATTTATTTTTGCGATGCATAACAAAGATACCGATAAAGTATTGCAAGTGTTGCTGCACCCCAAGCATATTGACCAATTTTGGATAAATCCGCAAGAAAATGTAGATACATCAACTTAACTTTGTTACCCGATGTGTCAATGATAAATATGCCTTCAATGATCCACAACAAGTACAAACGCACCCATTGTTGAACATCAACCTCACAACTCGCATCAGTAATCAAAGGAAGATTTGTAATATGTTTAATCAAAGAAGTCATAAGCAATCTACCACCCTAAAATTCTCGATCAATATCTACCCGTGTCCAACCAAGAAGATCTATCATACGTGTTTGCCACTCTGTAGGGTTCAAGGTAAGATCTATTTCCGTCAAAGATAACCCATTGACTGACAACTCATATAATATAGCTACGTCCTGCAATGTAATTGTGGCCTCTCCAAAGTTTAAATGAAATGTGTGTGTTTTTGGTCGCCATCTTTCTACCAACACAGTGATCATAGCGGGATCTAGTGGCGTGTGTCCAGTTGCATATATACCATAAAATTCAGCATCGAGCAAGTAACGACTCACACACTCATGTAATAGATTTCTACTTATGTAGTCCCAAAAGTCACCATCATACTGATGACATGTCAATGTGTCACATGTGTCATTATTCCAAATATCTTCACTACGATGACTAATCTATTCTAAAAGGACATTTCGACCCAGATGCACAGTAGGCGGTGTCATAAGACCTAAAATATAAAGTATGTGTTTGTTTAATTCAAAAATTATTGAGCATGGAAAGCTAAATAGTGACATTTACCAAGACTGACTTATTAAAAATCACAAAGGCCAGACTAGAACAAAAAATGAAGTTAACTTATTTCTAAGAGCACTTGAAATAAATCAAATTACAAAAATATTCTATAGACTATTTTATAAGAAAAAAAGAAATAATAGTAGTACAATAATATTATAATGAAAAAAAGTGATGAAAGATTACTATACAAATTTTAAGAGTAACTACAACTAACGTAAGAAAAAAAAGAGCATAAAGTTACCTTTTTTCTAATTTGAATGATGATTAACGTTCTAAATTTTCATCTTTCAAATAATATTGTGAAGCTTTATTTTTTAGTATGTTAAATAAAGCTTGTAGGTTCTTTATCTTAAAGAAAATGACAATGATGAAGAAGGGGGACCTCTGAAAAAAGATAGAGACTTTCTTTTATTTTAGTAAAGTTGAGATGAAGTCAAGAGTGTTTTTGTAATTTGACTGAAAGTGCGTTGTAAAGATGAGTCTTTAGTGTGTGAAAAAATGGTCTTCTATTGTCCCATCAATTCAGACGATGACAGTCTTTTCAGATTTTGAGATAATAAAATTTATGTTGAAGGTGCATTGAAGGAAATGAGTCTTTTTTCAAAAACGTAAAATTCACAGAAGGCTCATGACTATCAATGAGCCTTTTCTTAAAATGTAAAAGATTCACTGAAGACTCGTGAAAGTAGAGCACCTTCATTGTAAATATATTTAACGCCTGTCTATTTTTTTAATGTAAAAATTGCACACTGAAGGTGCTCTATGTCCATGTATTTTCACTATTTTGATCATGAAAAATCTGACAAACCCATTTATTGAAATTGTCCCTTATTTGACACTATTTTGATCCAATTCTCATTTTTATGTATCTATACACAAAATTCAGTAGGATACATAGTATTTGTACCTTTTTAGATGATCCTGCAATATATCTTCATGTCCTTGACCATTCCGCTATTAATAAAGGATACCTCATAAAGTCCGCGACACACTACTCTTCTATACCTCCATTGATTTTTTCAAGTAACAATTTTGTGGGGGACATACCAGATACATTTCATGGAACCATCGTCAAATTCGATTTCATTTGAAAAAAATATGGAATGTGACGTAAGATAAAGAATTATCAATAAATTGAAACTTTTAATTAAATTGACTCGGTAGTGGTGTTCATTGTTTTTGTTGATTGTATTTGTGGGTGAAGAAAAATGGAGAAATGGAGGATTTTTACATGGGTGTTACTGCGGATGAATTTTGATATGTATGGAGTGTTTGTTGCCCAAAAATTCTTGAGGGAGGAGGAAGTTAGATGTGAAGGGAGTATTTGATTGGTGGAGAGAATTTCTTCATCCGAGAAAGGAGGAGGAGTAGGCGGTGCCTTCCCATTTTTGTGATGTATCCATGTAGTTTAGAGAAAGAAGGTAAAATCAGGAATTTATATAATTGTTGTAAAGGATTGGGATTTTAAGTAATAATGATAAGTTAAGATGTGGCATTAAGTAATTTACCCTAAAAAGTTTTCTAATTTTTACTACTTTTGTTTTTTGTTTGTTTCTGTAATATTATATTAGTTAAAGGTAGTTTGACAATTTCTCAATATTTCTAAGATATTAAATTATTATATCTATTTCAATATTTTTAATCCTATTTTCTATTTTAGTTCATTTTTTTAAAAATGTCTCTTTTCTTTATTGTAAATTTCTTAATTTCAACTTTTCATATGTCATGTTTAAGACCACAAGATTAAAGAGAATTTTGATACTTTCTGTATTTCTTTAGTTTAAGACCTTAAAATTAAAAAATCTTCATTATTTTTTTTAATTTCGTGTTAAGTCAAAATCAGACAAATAAATTAAAACAAAGAGGGTAAAATTTTTGTGAGTTAAAAAATAATACTACTCTTAGAGTATATTTTAGAACCCGTTTGGCCATAGATTTCTCAAGTAGTATTTGAGAAAAAATTAACAAATAATGTTTGGCCACACAATTTGTCATTATTTGGCAAATAATTTAAATTTTCAAATACTAGAAAATACTAGTATTTGAGACAAATTTCAATTTTTATGAATGAAATATGCTTCCCAAATACTATGGCGAACACATGATGAAATTTTACCCAAATCTTCACCCAAAAATAATTTACCAAAAATATTTGAAAATCCATAGTCAAACACTAGCTTAGACTTTATAAATTATAAAACCAAACGCTAGCTTGCACTAAAAGACTTCATTTTTTTATTTTACTGAAAAATTATAAATTAAAGTCTTTCACAATCTAAATTGATTTTTATTGAATTAACTTTTTTTTTTCTCGACTAAGTCTATATTGTTAACCCATTTTCTTAAAAATATTTGGGTAATATAAAAAATATTTGATGCTACAAGTTATTGTATTATCACATCAATAAAGTTAAGTTATAAATAAAAATAATATTTGAATTAAATAATTAATGTTTGATTCAATAAAATATTTTTGTAGATATTCCTCCAAAAGGTGAAACCTTACAAGGTTATTAAAGCTTTAATTTGGGGTAAAATAAATAAAAATATTTCTTGTGAGGACTAAAAGAATTGAGTGTTCTCTCTTACTAATTATTGATCCACACAAAATAAGACAACAAGTTCTTAAATTAATTTTGAATTTGATTTAGATAGATATTTTGTAGTGTCACTATCACTATTTTTTATTGGCTCATCACTTTTGTATAGCATTAAAGAGTACATATAATTATTTTGATTTATCAAAATTAGTGAGATCTTGAAAAGTCGTTAAAACTTTAATTAGGGGTAAAATAGACAAAACAAATTCTTGTGAGGACAACAAAAATTGAATGTTAGTAATTTTTGAAAATTCCGTCCTGTAAATATCTTTTTCATTTTCTTTATGACAAAACTTCACATATAAACATCTAAGATCCCTCTTAACTAAACTAACTTTCTAATCTAACTTTCAATATTACATGCTGTAGACAACAGTTAATGTCTACATGTAACTAGGAAGGATTTATACAAAAATATAAAACTTTTTTTTCTTTTTGGTTACAATAACAGAAAGTGAAAATTAAAAAGAAAATGGATATCAATCAGTGCTCATTATTTTCTCCAACTTTCCTACAATAATTTTTTTTCATTAGTGAGTACTAAAGCTCAGTAAAGTGTATATGTTACATAATTCTGTGAGCAGTTGAGGATAAAAGGATATCGTTGATAATTGTTAAAAGAAGCAGAAAAGTATTATGTTAGAAACTCTAGAAATAATTTTTCAATTATAGCTTATGACTGATGTTAGTGGTTAATTGTTTTGAATACTTTCCTATTTTCTATTTGAAGTTGATTTCTAAGTGTGTCAAGACTATCGCAACTTTGTATTTATGATGATGAAAGTGAATCAGTCTATCTTGAAATTGTCTCTTCAAAAAAATCGCTTCTTCTCCTCAGCGAAAAATTATCATGGATAAGACGATTTGCTGATAATATGTGTTATATAGATTAGTCGATTATATATAAATAATTTGACCAAAACGTACATTCAAGTAAATGTATATGTGATTGAAATATATAGAAATCTGCACATATATAAATTTTAAATCAAATATAATCTTGTTCTGAAATAGTTATTTATATAATATAAATTTTTACTCCAATAATATATATATATTAAAAGTATGAAGATCCTTTGAAAAGTGATTTGAACTTTTTGCCCTTCATTAAAAGACTCCACAACAGACAAAATCATTTTTTCACTATTTTTATAAAATTATTATATAATTATTCTTATAAAAAATACTACGACATTTAATTACTTACCTAAAATATAGGACGGTTGTCCATACTTTTTAGGTATAAAAGTCTTTTGTTGTGTGTTGGGTTAATCTAGGATTTGTTGGTGTGTTGGATTAATTTATGGTTTGTTGGTTTATTTATATATTTGAGATTCTTGCTACCAATTAGTAGGACTCATAATATATTTATCGATTCTTTATTTAATCTTAGGTTTAGGTTTAGGTCTTCGTGAAATTATTGACAAGAAAGTTTTTGTCACCAGGTTTGTCTTCAAAGTCGTTTTTGAGATTTAAATAGATTTTACTATTTCTCAAAACTATTACATTGTTATTGTTTCTTTTGGTCTGTTTGATGGTTTGGCATAAGGAACTTGCACGTATTAATAAACAACAGTTCACATATATTGTTTTGTTGGGGTTGTTATATATCTTATACCGTGTTGCATTGTATTGTATATGCGGTATTGTTTCAATGATTCGATGGATATAATGTTTGGATAAATTCTATCTTTTACCCATAGTTACACATCAACAATCTCTCAAGAATTTAGGATCTCAAAAAGAAAAGAAAAAATAAGGCTTTTTTTACAGACAATTAAACACTCATGACTGGATTTTCTAATTATTCTTTTGAGTTTTTCTTTATAGGTTGCTCTTCATATAAATGATATACATTCACCAATATCCATTGCTGAAGTAATGCGAATACTTGTTGATGAAGAAATTTGGATTGAATTACAACCTGAAGGGCTTTAAAATCTCTGCGGATCTTTTAGGTAGTGTTCTTCTTTAGCATTTAATTTAGAGGTTTGTTTCTTATAGAAGATTTTATGTATCTCATAGGTTTTAGTCTCTTCTTCAATTGTTTTTTTTCATCCATATTGAATGTCGCTCATTTTGCACCAATGCTAATTTGTTTTATGTATTTATGATAAATTTTCCCAAATGTGTTAAGTATGGAATAGTGATGGGGCATGAATTGATCTTAGATATAATAATGAGTATTCATATAGCCAACCTCAACTTGTTGGGGACAAAAGTATTGTTGTTGTTGACTTAGTAGCAGTAGCCATACATAGAATGTAATGGAATATCACTGGTGCATATAGAAGATCGTATCCAGTCAAGTGGGATGACGGTGTGAAAACCGATTTATAAGACGTGGGAAGACTTTGTAGACATGGATAATGGGTTGAAAACAAGATCATGTCAAGATAAATTGATGGAGAATAAAGCCCCTAAAGAGCTATCCAGATCTATATGAGCTGGTGAACGATAAAGAAGGCACCTTGGCAGGCTGTTTTACTGGATACAATTGGAATCTGCACTCAAGTCTGTTTGAATCTCGAGATTCAAAAGATACCACATCAATTGAAATGGAGAAAGTACTTTGGTAATATGCAATTTTTGAACATATAAATAAATATTTTTAATATTATGTGTTGAATTTGTATCTTTTTTATCTTAAACTTTTGTACCAACTTCTCAACGTGCTTTCGTTACTCTATTTTTTTTCTTTTCATGTCATAGACTTTAGAGAATTTTATCTCCCTTGATTTAATTTTTGTTCAAGTTCGGACATATTTCTTTCTACATGACTAAGTGTTGCACAACAATACTCTCTTCTCAGGGCCATCAAAATAGATGAAATATTTGAAGGAGAGGTATTTCATTGTCCATGAATAATAACATTGAAGATGCAAGCCTCCTGAAGTAAGGATAAGATTTGTGTACAGTCTACTCTCCCCAGACTCTACTTTGTGGAACTACACTAGGTATGTTGTTGTTGACACAGGCCTCCTGAAAAGGGCTGCCTTTGGATAGCTGTTCATGAAGCTTGCTTGACACATGATCGTCTACAAAAGAGAAATGCTAAACCAATTTGTCCTATGTTGTAAAAAAGCGCAAAATCGGTCAATCTGATGCATATTTATTAGTATATTTGCAGCAATATGGACGATGTCCGAAAGTTTCAAAGTTGCAGTTATCAACTGGTAGGATTGAAGCTAAGATCAAAGAAAGAAAAAAGGAAATATGGAGAATCATACCATTATGTATATTTTGGACAAGTTCTGTTTGAAAGAAACCATTGGTATTTTGAAGATGAGGAAGATCTTCTTCTTTTGTTAAGTTTAAATAGTTACAAAACATGTATTTGGTACCGGAGAGAGGCTAGATAGGATTTGGTTTGTATCATGATCATCCATGAATTCTCAATCGACCTGAATCTCATCAACTTTGTAACAAATTAGTACAAAACTTGGTGCTACTCTAATAAAAATACTTTGTTGCTTATCAAGAATATCAGAGGTAGGGTGTCAAGCAAATCGACCCAACTTATTTGGGACTGACACATTTGTTGTTGTTGGATATTGAATATGGAATGTGCCTAGAGAGACAATATACTTATTTGATGAAATAACCTTTGTTTTATTGACTCAATTGTTATTACTTGTTATTTCTTAGTTCGATTATCATATTATTTGTTGTTGCTACTTTTTTTTTTTTGC
This sequence comes from Capsicum pubescens, assembly GCA_030864215.1. Taxonomy (NCBI): domain Eukaryota; kingdom Viridiplantae; phylum Streptophyta; class Magnoliopsida; order Solanales; family Solanaceae; genus Capsicum; species Capsicum pubescens. The sequence continues at coordinate 65,252,384 of CM061546.1, read as the reverse complement.
AATATTTTCTTTTTCTTTTCATACTTGATTTGATAAATTAGGATGCAGAGAGTATTAAAATACCCGTGCATTTAAGTTGCCTTTTAGGATTAGACCTACTAACATATTTGGATGAGAAAAAATTAAATTATAAAATAAACCTATAATAATTAAATATCGGTGCATTTAAGTTCCAATTTAGGTTTTTGACATGTTTCATTTATTATTATTTTTTCAAATAATTGTCATTTAATTAGTATCCTAATATTTATGATTTTGTAATTAATTAAAATTCTTATTTGATCTAGGTAAGAAATCATATTATTTAATATTTCTAAATCAATTAGAATTTTACCATATATATATATATATATATATATATATATATATATATATATATAATTTTACTATTTAAGTACTAATATTTTAATCAAACTTTACCAGAAAATATATTGCTTCTTCTACTTCTGCCTTTTCTTCTTATTTTTTATTTTGATTTAAGTGTCCACTTGCATTCATTATCATCATCCTTTATTCCTATTAGTAGATAATTAAAGTTATAGATAAATTATATATAATCAATAATTGACAATGGATTCTCCCTCTTTGATAATTTCTATGTTTTTATTTTATTTGAAAGTTTTTTATCGTAAAATTGGAAGAAACATGCATGTTGCCTTCGAAACATGGTTGCCACAGAAATTTTATTCACATGTATTCGATAGTTTTTATATAGTCTAATTTAAAGTTACCATGGAACTTAAGTTACAACTTTTGGGTCTCTAAAAATTTGAGTAGCTTTTGTGACATTTGCTTGTAGGAATTGGCTTTCAAGCAGGAGTGTAGGCATCACAAATATAATCTATTTCAATTTACAGAACCAACAATATCAAACTACAAATCATTGAAATTAAATATTCTGTAAAACATCATGAGCCACTATTATTTACTAAACAACCTACCAAAATATTGTTATCATCAAAAAAGACGGTCCTAGAATATTGCTTGAAGATTGAGGTTAAATGGTTGAGGTTGTTTGACAATATTATTTTTTAGTTAGACTGATAGTTTTTTTCGTCCATTGTTTAATTGTGACATAGTTTTCTAAAAGTTAGGAATTTCAATTAATTAACATATTTCTTTATTCACGTTAGAAAAGCGTATGATGGTCACGGGAAAGTTGTTGAAGGAGAGGGAGAAAGACTTGGAGACTAAGGTTGCAGAGAGGATATGAGTTGTGCATAGAACAATGTGTTGAAGAAGAGGGTGAAGACGTTAAACAAGGTAATTTATTATTTTATCTTATTTTATTCTTGAGCAGTAAAATTAAATCAATAGAACTATAATAATTTTTTATAAAATATTTTTAAAAAAATAATCTCTAAATTTAAATTGAATGTGTATTTAGAGTAATTCATTATTGTTCCATCTATTTAGAATTGTGTAGGTTAAGTATGAAAAAATTCTTGGTATGAAATATCACCATCGAATGGGCTCTACTCGACGTAAATCAGTTTAGTCAGGCTCCAACATTGTGGTTTCAGACTTTCGATGAAAAACAAAAAAACTTATGTAGGCTTACAACAATATCAAGATTTTTCAAACATTTATAGTATTCAAGTTAATAATATTGACATGACAAGCACGCCCTAAACTAGTATATATATATGTGTGTGTATGTATAATTATATGTATATTCATACGACGTAATACTACAAGATAATACTAGTATATAATTATATGTTTACATATATATATAATTAATATATGTATATACAATATACATGTTAAAGCTATGAAAGGGTTCATTATGGGCAATGGTGTCCATGTACAATCCCATAAGCAGAGGCTTTATAGTGTGGATTATGTATTATTAATACGTATATTCAAAGAATTGTGTATAATTACAAATATATATAATAGGTATATTACTCATTGTTTGTAAGCATTATATATTCTACATATGACAATTATTCAACAGTCTAATAGATATACATATACCTCAAATACATTATGTGAATTATGTATTATTAATACGTATATTCAAAGAATTGTGTATACAAACAACAATACTACAATTACAAGTATATATAATATGTCTATTAAACATCTTAAATATCTTTGGATCCTGCTTAGGGTCGGCTTTCACTTTCATATCAGGAACGTCGACTTGCACTTACAATATAGAATTTGACTTTTCAAAATTCTTGCTCCTGACTTATATTCACATAGGTCACTCATAAGAATAAGACGTTATAAGCATTACATATTCTGTGTTTGACAACTATTCAACAATCTAATATATATACATATACCTCATATACATTATGTAACTGTATCTACAAGCAATTGAATGTGCACGTACATGTACATATATATACTTTAAAAAATGGTACACAGATGGTGGATTATACATATGACTATGTATTCATATTTTTAATTGAAGTATATATGTGTGTGTACATACATACATACATACATATATACATATAATTGTATTCAATATATGAAATATTTTCATGCATCTCGAACGTATTTTTGTATACGCATGCACTTATTTGTATTAAGTTTGTATGTGTATATAGTTGATTGCAATTTATATGCATCTAAAATATATTCAGTTGTTATTAACAAATCACTAACTTTCAATGTTTTTACATACGTCTCATCAAAAAAAATTTGTATGTATTAAATTACCAACGATTAAATAAAATGCATCATACATAATTATTCAAATTAATTAAGCCGTTATAGTAAGTGCAGAAAAAAAAAATTAAACTAAATACTTGAATCAAGTTATAGTATTTAAAAGTAGGCAAGTATAAAACACAAACACTTCCTCTTTGTAGTTTGCATTGTAATATTGAGTGGATCAGCAGGTTTGGGGGGTATTTCCAGGTCAATGTCCATCGTTGGATCTATAAAGGTCATTGGTAGTTGAGTTGTGAATTCAAATGTGATTAGAGAGAAAGTAGAGAGAAAAAATTGTTATTTCATTTAATGTTGAATCAAATCTGATGAGAGAGATTAATTGAATGCTCACAAAAGAAAAGGTATACAAGCTATCATATCTGTATATAAAAGCCTACATTTATAATAATCTTTTAACTAATTTTTTACTATATCGGATAATTATTTTAAATATTAATCATGATAGGTAATTAAAGACACTTTTTATCTATACTTTGTAATTTTTCCTTTCTTTATTTTGGAGGGAAAACATATTTTGACTCAAATTTTAATGTGAACTAGACACCGAGTGTTTGTAAGGCAGAAAACATATTCAAAAAATACTTTTAAATTTTTTCATGTTTGATTGGTCAAAATATTTTCTCTAGAGAAATAAGATCCTCAAAAATGAGAAAAATGACTTTCCAATAAAAGTAGGAAAAACAAGTATCACAAGTAACATTGCAAGTTCATTGTCTCCTCACCCATCCAATATCCTCTGTACTCACCCCTCTTGACTATCTCAACCCCCCTCCCCCCACCACCACTCCAGAACCCTCACTCCCACCCCCATTCTGCCACTTAATATTTTACTAGATTATTTATAATATTTTGAATAATGTTTTGTAACTTACTTACCAAACACTAGAAAATAAGTAAGAAATTCACTTACTTTTTCAATAAAATATTTTCTAGAAAAACGTATTTCATGAAAAATATTTTTCTTCGTACCAAACACACCCTGAATTCCATGTGAGAAATCACTCTTAAAAAAAAGGAGTAAACAAATTTGTGTAGCTGTTTTTCTAAAATTATGAAGGAACCATTTTTAAATTTTAGCAATCATTTTTCAGTTAGAATAAATATGTTTCAACCAAATATTGTATTTAGCAAATTAAATTTAGGAAAAAGGTAAAAAATATCCCTTTATTTTAGTCTATTGGCTAAGTTTGCTCTAGTTATATTATGAGTTCAAATATACCACTGTTGTTATACTATGAGGTTAAATATACCTCTACCGTTATCAAAATTAACATAAATATCCTACATTTTATACCTGTCCGCCATGACAATTTAAAATTTCATGTAGCCTAACATTTGAATGAGGTGAATGCCACGTGTCATACCACCTCACCATATATTCAGCCTCATAGTATAATTAGAGACAAACTTAGTCAATAAAGTAAAGTAAAGTAGAGGAATATATTTGACCCTTATTCCTTAGAAGAAATGGCATTCAATCAGTAGTCGTGTCATTAAATCACACTTTCATTTCAACTCCTTCGCTCTCTCATCCATCCTTCAAAGTTTATATGACATGAAAATACAAAATTATAACACCTCGAAAAAGTTCTTAAACTAAAGACCAGCACAAAATTGGTGCAGAAGTGCAAATGGCTCACTAGAGGAATGGCTCAGGCCCAACTACTTTAGGGCCTGTACTAACTCAAACTGAAAGGAAGCCCAAAAACTTGCACAATCCTCCCTTTTTATCAGACAGCCCGGCCCAAATCTAAACTAAAATGAAAAATATTTAGGAAAAATGGCACTCTATAGCACTTTCTAAAACAAATAGCCCAAGTTTGAAAAATTTTTAAAAAGTGGTCAGTCGGATATACTATTTCCTCTTTATAGTCATTTCCTAATTTGGGTCATTTTGGCATACGTAGTCCATATACAATCCATATACAATACTGATACAGTTTATATACAATACTGATACAATATTCAACTTGGGCAATTTGGCCCTATTAAAAATATTTCAATTTTTCTTTGTTGTAAATTTTTTAACTGATCAAATACTTTTTTTTTTATTCTTTAGAAATAATAATTAAATTATATAAAAACGATATAATTGTTAAATAGAATAAGTATCTATATAAGATATATGTATAGAAATTGTATAGTTCTATCAAATATGTATATGTATAAACTATATATATAAAATATATAGAAAGTATATGAAAATTATATAATTGTTGTATAATTCTGGGGGTCTATCGGAAACAGCCTTTCTACTTCTTTAGAGGTAGAGGTATGGACTGCGTACATCTTACCCTCCCCAGACCTCACTATGTGGGAATACACTGGGTTTGTTGTTGTTGTTGTTGTATAAAACGTGTAAAAAAGATGTACAGTTATTGTATAAACTGTGTATCAAAACTGTATAATTATAAGATTTGTATAGAAACTGCATAGAAGGTGTGTGTAGAAACGGTATAGAATAAACCAGTAAATTGAAATGGCTAGAAAGTGAAATTTAAATTCCATGATCATTTTCATGAAAATAATTTAATTTAAAGTGTCGTTTCTGTCTTTTCCCCTAATATTTATGTAATGAACAAATGTTTGTTTAATTTCGTAATTTTCAAATTTATTTTTCCATAGGTAGGTAATCCAATTTTATATCTGCCTCATCCTAATCCTACAATGGAATTCTTTACTCATTAAATGTCGAACCAAAGATCAAAATGAGTTTTCATCTAAAGTGGAATTATTTGTCGGAAAAATTATGCGGGTACAAACAAAGTTAGATTTGTGGAAAAGAATGTCGTGAGTTAACTTCATTCAAATTTTTCACTTATTTATTTATTGCTAAATACAAGATACGGAATGAATATATTTTAGAGGTACGGATAGAAATGACATTATCGGCCAAAATAATTCCATGTGTATAGCCGCTAAATATACTATACCACTTTATGGTCATTGCTGCTCCTTTTTTTTTTTTCTTTCTTTTTTCTTTTTTTTTTTTAAAAAAAAAAACTTGTATTGCAATTATTAAAAATTTCACCGCTTTTTTTCACTAATTTTTTTCGCTGCTCTTTTTTAAAAAAAAAAACTTTTGTTGCTCTTTTCTTTTAATAATTAAATACAAACTAGTAATTTTTAAAATACAATCAAAAATAGAAATTGTATCTTCTAATATATTGATACAACCTCCATAAAAGTGTGTGTGTATATATATATATATATATATATATACAACCTCCATAAGAGTGTGTGTGTATATATACTAGTTCCACGAGGTTCGTGCTAAGCCCGAACCCAAACTCAAGATATAAAATAACTAATTTTAATTTGAAATATAATTTGTTATATATTTTTCACTTTATAAATAATATAATCTAATGATATGTCAAACATGTCTTGTTAATAAGTTTTTCTAATTATTAAAGTTTTTAATTACATAAGTAGATAATTTTTAAGGAAAAAAATATTTGTAAGTGAGAAAGTATTACCAGAGAATTAGAATATATTAAAGGGCCATAAGCAATTCAATATTTTGTAAATAACATGATTTAAAATAATTAAATAATTATAATTTGACAAAGATCATAAATAAAAAACTATTTATATTTTTATGATTTAGTGAGTATCTAATTGATTACTTGTATACAGAAATAAATTTCTTTTGATATTTATTGAGTTTTAATTTTTTTTTTCTTTATTTCATGTAGCAAGAGTTTTTGTATAATCCATCTTTTCATTTATAAAATCATCTAATACAACAAAATATTTTCTTGACTTCAAGTTTTATATTATATCTTATCTTAATTTAAAGTTTTTACACAAATTAACTTCATAATAATCTATAAGGAAACTAAATAATAATTAAACTGCATTAATATATTACTCCATTCAGTTCATTTACTTGTCATGTTTATGTTTTACATCCCCTCTAAAAGAATATCTTATTCATCCCATTTTCATTATTGTTGTATCTTTTTGCACGTTTGCTAAGAAAAATAATATGTACAAGGTATTATTGATTAAGTTTCCCTATTTACTATATATCATTCGAGAATTGTACAATATCAATAAGAACTATAAGAGTGTAGTTGAAAATCAATGAGTTGAAAATCAATGTAAACTTTAATTTTGTATTAAAAATTATTTGGATTGATTTTTTTTTAGTTAAAGTGATTGTTAATTAAAGATAAATGGAGTTTTAACTAAAAGGTAATTTAATAAGTAACAAGAAGAGACCAATAATAAAAGTCCAAGTGGGAATGGTCTTAACAAAAATAATAAGGGCATAAATAAAAATATATTAGAAAAAGACACCATTAATTGCCATGTGTGGTAATCTTACTTAACAAAAAAAAAGGTGAAATATCTAAAATACCATTGTGAGGACTACCAAAATTAATATCCTCTCTTATATATAGTAGTAATATATATATATATATATATACATATATATATACACAATACAACACATATCTAATACACATATACACAATATAATATCCGTTACATATACACAATATTGATACAATATAATATAATTGTGATAGATACATTTTTATTCTACAATAATACAATTTCTATTCACGAACTATACAGATACATATTTTATACAACGATTATATAGTTTCTATACACATCTTATACAACCTTTAGCTACAATAAGTATTCAAAAACATATCTACAACATTTATACAGTTTTTATACAAACCATATACAAAAAAAAATCTATTATATACAATGATTATACAGTTTTATATAAATTTTATACAATATTATACAATTTCTATACATATTCTATACAAACTTTAGCTGCAATTGTTATTCATATACGTATTTTCTATAACAACTACTCCCTCCGTTTAAAAAAGAATGACCTTTTCTTTTAAGTCCGTTTAAAAAAGAATGACCCCTTTCTTTTTTTGGCAATATTTTAGTTTCAACTTTCCACATGACATGTTTAGGGCCATAAGATTAAAGGGTATTTTGGTACATTTGACACAACTTTAATTTAAGGCCACAAGATTCAAAAGTCTTCTTTATTTTCTTAAACTTTGTGTCAAATCAAAGTAAGTCATTCTTTTTTAAACGGAGGGAGTATATAGTTTCTATACAGTTTCTATATATATTTTATACAAATACATATTTTATACAACAAATATACAGTTTCTATGCACATCCTATCTAGTTTTTATACATATATCTTATATAGTTACATATTCTATACAACAATTATATAATTTTTATATAATTATATTTATTTTTTTAAAAAAATAGAGCAAATTTTTGGCCCAAAGAAAAACTAGAGTGAAATTTTAAAAAAGGGAAAATCACATAAATATACCATTTAAGAGTTAATATTACAAAATATATCATTATTATTTTTTATTTACAAAATATAATTTTTATTTACAAAATCTATTATCTATTAAAAACTATTTTTTATTCTAAAATTGCTTGTTTTGGGGAAACAATGCAAAGGAAATATTTTTTGAAAATTAATAATTGCTTGTTTTTCTAAACAAGAATAGAAGATCAAGTTAAATTTAATGGAAAAGGACCTAAAATGCTCTTCAACTATGTAACATGGTGCAAAAATGCCCTCCGTCTGCCTATTGAGCCTAAAATACCCTTTCCATCTATCTATTATGCCTAAAATGTCTTTCTCACCTATCTATTTGGCCTAAAATGCCCTTCCCATTTTTCTATTGAGCCTATTTTTTCCTTTTATTTAGGTAAATTACATGAAAGGTCATCCTTAAAAGTTAATTACATAAATAATAGTACTTTTTCGTTATTACAAAAATAAAAGTTTTTTTACATATATAGCCATTAAACAAAAATCAGAAAAGATAATTATAATTTCTAATATAATGCTATCACTAATTATCAATTCAACTTAATTTAAGAGATATATTTCAATCTTCAAATTAAAAGTGAAAAAGATAATCTTTGCTTTCAAATCCTTCTCTCTTATATTCAAAATTCAAATATTTTTAAATAAACTAAGTATTTCATTATTTACTCATGTATGTTTTGTTTTGTTTTCATGTATATTAATCATCTAGTATTATTTTATTATCGTGTATTTTTAATTCTAATGTAATGGGTTAACCATAATCTTTTATGGATAAATATTTATGAAATAAAAATCATTATTTTGGAAGTACAGATATATCATTTATTTTTGTTTAATAAATATAATTTATGTCAAAGTCAGATTATTATTATATTTTTGATATAATTTATGGGATAAATATTCATGGTTTATCTCATTATGTCGGAAGTACTTTTCTTGTTAAAAAATTATTTATTAAATCTAAATATATATATTTCTAGTATTACATGGTATAAACTTTTTATATCTAAAACATACCATATATGTTTATGGTATAAATATAATTTATATGGTATAAATATAATTCGTATGGTATAAATATACCATGTATTTTTATGAAGACATCGTGAAAGCAGGCAATAAAAATGAAAAATATAAAATTTTGCTATAGTATATAAAAAATGAATGAACAAAGGCTTCCATAGAAATAGTTAATAAATAAGAAATATGGAAATTTAATATATAATTATTTTTCTATATATTAGAATCTGCTATAAAAGTAAATATTTTATATGCTATATCTAAGAACCAACTAATACGACTATGTATATGTAATTTTTTTTAAGAGTGACTATTTATGTTGTTTTTCTTTTTATTTATTAGATCAATTTAGAATGACGAAAAATTGATATTGTGCGCTATTTATTTGGTTAATATTAATAAAACTGATCAAAATTTTATGTAGTTTAATAAAGATAAGTTGTGGTATTATATGATTTTTTCTTAAATAAAAGGACAAAATAGCCTCAATAAGTAGGCCCAATGGATAGACAGGAAGAACATTTTAGGACCAATAGATAGACGGAGATATTTTGCACCATTTAACAAAGTTGAAGGACATTTTAAGCCTTTTTCTTAAATTTAATATAGATAATGATGTCGATGAGAGAGAAGCAATGATATTAATGAAATCATGGAATTGAAAACAAATTATGAGAAATTAAAGGACCATTAAGTTACCCATGTAATTCTATTTTCTTTTACAATATTCTATTTTTTTAAACCATATATATTTGGAGAAAATTAAAGGAAAAGTGTTTTTTAAGTCTTGAATGAAAGATTGGTGACATTGACCTATTTAAAGGGTCAAACATAATTAAAAAACTTGTTTAGGTTAATTGTGGACTTGATTAATATTTTCTAAACTTTTTAATCTTTTCAAAAATACAAATTAACCCACACCCACAAAATTTCCCTCCCTCTGCAAATCAATCTCTCTCTCTTCTCTCTTTCTCTCGATAGTTTCTCTCTCTAACTTCTCCCAACCAACAACTTTTCAAATTTCTTCCTTCAATCTTGTGCAACTTCAACCTCTGGCAACAAATAGTTTTGAGTTCTTGCCCGTTCCTTTTTTACTTTCAACCATCAGTCGACGTGACAACATTCTCCGGCGACAACAACTTCTAGTTCTTCATCGTTTCTTTTCGATTTTCATAAGTAAAAAATTAGGACTTTTAAGTTATGACGAAAATGAGGAACTTGATTTGTTGGTGTTTGTTATTTTTTTTATGTTTTTTGTTATTTTTTTAATGTTTGTTATTTTTTAGTTGAATTTCTCATCTGGATATATCTACTACTGCTGTTTTTTAATAATGGATAAAACATGTAACGTGAATCCAACAGATGAGTATTTTTTGCAACATATATGACTAATCTGTTGCAACATATATGACTAATCTGTTGCAACATATATGACTAATATGTTGCGCAGATTAGTAATCTGTTGCAACATGTATGACTAATCTGTTGCACAGATTAGTAATATATTGCAACATATATGACTAATTTATTGCAACATATATGACTAATTTGTTGCAATAAATGAGTAATCTGTTGCAACATATATGACTAATTTGTTGTAACAAATGAGTAATCTGTTGCAACAAATGAGTAATATGTTGCAACATATATGACTAATCTGTTACAACAGATTAATCATCTGTTGGATTGGTTTTATAGTGTTGTAATATGAATCCAACATATGGGTCATCTGTTGCAATAGATTAGTCATATATTGCAACAGATTACTCACTTGTTACAATAGATGACTCATATGTTGGATTCATGTTGCAGGTTCTATCCATTGTAGCAGTAGTAGATACACCAAATAAAAAATTCAACAAAAATTATAATTTTACTTACAAAATAATGTATGAAGTAATGTCCAAGTGATATACGAACAAAATTTGACCTAATTTTTTTTAAAAAAATTTCAACAGGGGCACAACGAATAAGTAAAACACATGAAAAATTTCATGAAACAGGTAAAGAAGACAAAAATAATATACCATACATCAAATGCAAAAGGATCAAGGGGACAAACATTTGAGTTCTCCTAAAAATGTTTAAGCTCCCTTATATTTTAATTGCTTTCTAATAGTTGACCCATTTGTTACAACAGATTTTCTATCTGTTTAATAATTTCCAACAAATGAATCATCTGATGCAACATGCTAGTCATTTGTTGATTCAAATTAAGCAATTATTTGTAATAACTAAATTGATTTAGCTAAAATTAGAAACGTCTCTACGACAATGGGACAAACATTTGTGTTCTCCTAAAAATATTTGAGTTCTCTAGTATTTTAATTATTTTCCAATAGATTATCTATTTGTTGCAACAAGTTAGTCATCTATTGCAACAGATGTTTATAACAGGTTAGTTATTTATTTATTCAAATTAACCAATTATTAATAATAACTAAATTAATTTAATTAAAATTGAAGACAAGTCTTTAATACAAGACCTTAGACAAGGGGACAAATGTTTGAGATCTCCTAAAAATATTTGAGTTTTAGTATTTTAAATTGCTTTTCAACATATATCAAACTCAGAATCAAAATGAGCCACGGAATTAAAAAAGTGACCAAAATAGGCCACCTATTTAAAAGTTACCAAAATAGGCTAAACGTAATAATTTATTACGTTTTTTACTTTTTTCTTAACGGTCAACTAACAGAGTTGACTTTTACAAAAACGTAAGAAATTCTTACGTTTTACACGATAACCGAGGAAAAAAATACAATGAATTGTCAAATCAATTAAAAAGGTACTAAAAAAAGAGTTGTTCAACGTAACAAAAAGTTACGTTCTTAACTTTTTTATAGCAGTGGTCCCCCACCCACAATTCCTTTTTCCACAAATGTCCCGTCACTTCTACTTTTTCCTCTTTTTACATATGATAATTATGAAATTTTTTATTAGTTAAATTTATTTATATTTTACATGTAGTTCAAATAATTTTTTTTTTCTAATAAATTTTTACGTTTTACATAAAAAAAAAATTAAAAAAAGAAGTATCAATTACTTCATTAACTTAACAATTTTCTTATATTTATTCTTTATCAAAAAATAATCACTTCTATCCTTAATTATCCGATTTCTCTTTAAAAAAAATTATACTTTTGAGTTTTCCTCTACTCTCAAATAGTGAAATGTTGAATTATCGTCGATCAAATATGCTACTATATACAAGAATTATATTTTTTTAGGAGTGTTCCTAAAAAAATATATTTTCTTATATTAATTTAGGAGTGTTCCTAAATTAAATTGTGATTTTTTACTCCATTAATTATAATATGAAACGTATTTGTGCATGTGAGTCTCCTCAATATCCTAATTGAAACACTAATAAAAAAACGATGAATCACTATCCGAAAAAATTAATTTCATATTTTTAACACACCAAAAAAATATAATTATTGTATATAGTAGAATATTTGATCGACGATAATTCAATATTTCACTATTTTGGAGTAGAGGAAAACTCAAAAGTATAATTTTTTTTTGAGAGAAATCGGATAATTAAGGATAGAAGTAATTATTTTTTTATATAGAATAAATGTAAGAAAATTGTTAAGTTAATGAGATAATTGATACTTCTATTTTTTAAATTTTTTATGTAAAACGTAAAAATTTATTACATAGAGAAAAAAATAAATTATTTGAACTACATGTAAAATATAAATAAATTTAACTAATCAAAAAATTCATAATTATTATATGTAAAAAGAGGAAAAAGTAGAAGTGATGGGACATTTGTGGAAAAAAGAATTGTGGGTGGGGGACCACTACTATAAAAAAAGTTAAGAACGTAACTTTTTGTTATGTTGAACAACTCATTTTTTAGTGTCTTTTTAATTGATTTGATAATTCACTGCATTTTTTTCCTCGGTCATCGTGTAAAATGGAAGAAATTCTTACGTTTTATACTTTTTTTTATAAAACGTAAGAATTTTTTACGTTTTACAAAAAAAATTTAAAACGTAAGAAATTGTAAAAGTTAACTCCGTTAATTGATCGTTAAGAAAAAAAATAAAAAACGTAATAAATTATTACGTTTAGCCTATTTTGGTAACTTTTTAAATAGGTGACCTATTTTGGTCACTTTTTAAATTCTGTAGCTCATTTTGGTTCTGAGTTCACATATATCTTATCTATTTAATAATTTCCAATAGATGAGTCATATGTTGCAACAATTTAGTCATCTGTTGCAATAGATGTTTATATTAGTTGGATAATTTTCAATAGATGAGTTAGCTATTGCAACAGGTTAGTCATCTGTTGCAACATATGTCTATATATGTTTGGTCATTTTCAACAAATGTCTTTAACTGTTTGGTCTTTTGCAACAGATTACTCACCTATTGCAGCATGTTAATTGAAATCGTAATTGAACTTATCAATTCATCTTTAATTTTAGTTAAATCAATGTTGTTATTACTAATAATGTCTAAATTTGAATCATTTCAAATAAAACTGGCCAATTAACACTTTACTCAAGAAAAATACACTTAGATGATCATCTAATTACTATGAGATTAATTGAAATCGTAATTAAATTATCAATTCATCTTTAATTTTAGTTAAATCAATTTAGTTATTACTAATAGTTACTTAATTTTAATTATTTCAAATCAAATTGGTCAATTGACCATTCTACTTAAGACGAAACACTTAGTTGATCATGAATTACTATAAAATTAATTGAAATTGTAAGTGAACTTACTAATTCATCTTTAATTTTAGTTAAATCAATATAGTTATTTCTAATTATGGCTTGGTTTGAATCATTTCAAATAAAATTGGTCAATTGATCACTCTACTCAGGACGAACACACTTAGTTGATCGTGTAATTACCATGAGATTAATTAAAACAGTAATTGAAGTTATTAATACTAGTTAAATCAATTTAGTTATTACTAATATAATGGCTTAATATGAATCAATAGATGACTAAGATATTGCAAAAGATGAGTAATCTGTTGAAAATGACCAAACAGATAAAGACATTTGTTGCAACAGATTAGTCACCTATTGCAACAAATTCATAATCTGTTGGAAATAACAAACAGATAAAGTCATATGTTGCAACAAATTGGTCATCTATTGTAAATGACCAACAAATAAAGACATTTGTTACAACAGATGACTAATCTATTGCAACATATGTGTATATCTGTTTGATAATTTTCAACAAATAACTCATCTGTTGCAACAAATTAAATCTGTTGCAATAGGTTATACACTTAAATGATCATGTAATTACTATGAGATTAATTGAAATTGTAATTATTAAATCAATTTGGCTATTACTAATAATGACTTTATTTGAATCATTTCAAATAAAATTAGTCAATTGATCTCTCTACTCAGAACAAACACACTAAGATAATCATGTAATTAATATGAGAATAATTGAAATCGTAATTGAACTTATCTATTCATCTTTAATTTTAGTTATATCAATGTAGTTATTACTAATAATATCTTAATTTGAATCATTTCAAATAAAATTGGTCAATTAACACTTTACTCAAGACGAATACACTTAGATGATCATGTAATTACTAACTATGAGATTAATTGAAATCGTAATTAAAATTATCAATTCATCTTTAATTTTAGTTAAATTAATTTAATTATTACTAATAATTGCTTGATTTTAATTATTTCAAATAAAATTGGTCAATTGATCATTCTACTTAAGACGAAACACTTAGTTGATCATGTAATTACTATAAAATTAATTTAAATTGTAAGTCAACTTACTAATTCATCTTTAATTTTATTTAAATCAATATAGTTATTTCTAATTATGGTTTTGTTTTAATCATTTCAAATAAAATTGGTCAATTGATCACTCTACTCAGGACGAACACACTTAGTTGATAGTGTTATTACCATGAGATTAATTGAAACTGTAATTGAACTTATTAATTCATGTTTAATTCTAGTTAAATAAATTTAGTTATTACTAATATAATAGCTTAATATGAATCAATAGATGACTAACATGTTGCAAGAGATGCGTTATCTGTTGAAAATAACTAAACAGATAAAGACATCTGTTGGAAATGATCAAACAGATAAAGACATCAATTGGAAATGACCAAACAAATATAGACATATGTTGCAACAGATGACTAACCTGTTGCAATAAATGACTCATCTATTGAAAATTATCAAACAAATATCGACATCTGTTGCAACAAATGACTAAGTTGTTACAACATATGACTCATCTGTTGAAAATTATCAAACATATAGGATATATGTTTTAAAATAATTTAAAATAGTAAAGCTCAGATGTTTTTAAGAGAACTCAAATGTTTGTCCCTTTGTCTAAGGTCTTGTCTTTAATTTTGGTTAAATCAATTTAGTTATTGCTAATAATTGCTTAATTTGAATCATTTTAAATAAAATTTATCAATTGATCATTCTATTAAGGACGAATACATTAATTGAAATTGTAAGTGGACTTATCAATTCATCTTTAATTTAGTCAAAATCAATTTATTTATTACTAATAATGAATTAATTTGAATCATTTGAAATAAAATTGGTCGATTAATCACTCTCCTTGAGACGAATACACATAATTGATCATGTAATTACAATGAGATTAATTGAAATTGTAAGTGAACTTATCAATTCATCTTTAATTTTAGTTTTATCAATTTAGTTATTACGAATAATGCTTAATTTGATTCATTTCAAATAAAATTAGTCAATTGATCACTTTAATCATGACGAATACACTTAGTTGATAATTTAATTACTATGAGATTAATTGAAATTGTAAGTTTATCTTTAATTTTAGTTAAATCAATTTAGTTATTACTAATAATATCTTAATTTGAATTATTTCAAATAAAATTGGTTGATTGATCACTCTACTCGGGACGAATACAATTAGTTAATCATGTAATTACGATGAGATTAATTGAAATTGTAAGTGAACTCATTAATTCATGTTTAATTTTAGTTAAATCAACATAGTTATTACTAATAATGACTTAATTTGAATTATTTAAAATAAAACTGGTCAATTAATTATTCTACTAAGGATGAAACACTTAATTGATCATTTAATTATTGAGATTAATTGAAATCGTAATTGAACTTACTAATTCATCTTTAATTTTAGTTAAATCAATGTAGTTATTTCTAATAATGGTTTAATTTGAATTATTTCACATAAAATTTGTCAATTAATCATTCTACTCAGTACGAAACACTTAATTGATCATGTAATTACTATGAAATTAGTTGAAATCATAATTGAACTTACTAATTCATCTTTAGATTTAGTTAAATTAATATAGTTATTTCTAATGATGACTTAGTTTGAATCATTTCAAATAAAATTGGTCAATTGATCACTCTACTCAGGACGGACATACTTAGTTGATCGTGTAATTACCATGAGATTAATTGAAACTATAATTGAACTTATTAATTAATATTTTATTTTAGTAATCAATTTAGTTATTACTAATAATGACTTAATGTGAATCAATAGATGACTAACATGTTACAACAGATGAGTAATCTGTTGGAAATGACCAAACAAATAAAAACATCTGTTGAAAATGACCACACAGATATAAACATCTGTTGCAAAAAATGACTCACTTGTTGCAACAACTAATTCATCTATTGAAAATTATCAAACAGATATAGATATTTGTTGCAACAGATGACTAAGTTGTTGCAACATATGACTCATCTATTGGAAATTACTAAATAGACAAAATATGTGTTGAAAAATAATTTAAAATACTAAAGCTCAAATATTTTTTAGGAGAACTCAAATGTTTTCCCCCTTATCTAAGGTCTTGTCTTCAGTTTTAGTTAAATCAATTTAATTATTATTAATAATTACTTAATTTGAATCAACAAATGACTAACCTGTTATAAACATTTATTACAACAGATAACTAACTTGTTGCAACAAATAGGTGATCTGTTGAAAAATAATTAAAATACTAGGGAACTCAAACATTTTTAGGAGAACTCAAATGTTTGTCCCATTGTCTTAAAGACTTGTTTTTAATTTTAGCTAAATCAATTTAGTTAGTACTAATAATTGCTTAATTTGAATCAACAGATGACTGATATGTTGCAACAGATGATTCATCTGTTGGAAATTATCAAACAGATAGAAAATTTGTTATAATAGATGGGTTATCCATTAGAAAGCAATTAAAATACTAGGGAACTTAAATATTTTTAGGAGAACTCAAACGTTTGTCCCCTCGATCCTTTTGCATTTGATGTATGATACACTATTTGTCTTCTTTACCTGTTTCATGAAATTTTTCATGTGTTTCACTTATTCGTTGTGCCCTTGTTGAAATTTTTAGAATTTTTTTAGGTTAAATTTTGTTCATATATCACTTGGACATTACTTCATAGGTGATTTTGTAAGTATAATTATGATTTTTGTTAAATTTTTTATTTGGTATATTTGCTACTGCTGCAATGGATAGAACCTGCAACATGAATCCAATATATGAGTCATTTATTGCAATAAGTGAGTAATCTGTTGCAACATATGATGAATCTGTTGCAACAGATGACCCATATGTTGGATTCATGTTACAATACTATAATACAAATCCAACAGATGAGTAATCTGTTGCAACAGATTAGTCATATATGTTGCAACAGATTACTCATATGTTGCAACAGATTAATCAATATATTGCAACAGATTAGTCAATATGTTGCAATAAATTAGTCAATATATTGCAACAGGTTACTCATCTGTGCAACAGATTACTCATCTGTTGGATTCACGTTATATGTTTTATCTACTGTTGAAAAAACAACAGTAGCAGATACACCCAGATGAGCAATTCAACTAAAAATTATAATTTTACTTACTAAAATCACCTATAAGTAATTTTCAAGTGATATACAAATAAAATTTGATCTAAAAAAATTTGATCAAGTAGCAATAGTAGTGGTAACAACAATGTTCAACAACAAGAAGATGATGATGATGAACAAGAAGAAATGATAATGAAGAACAAGATTATGATAATGAAGAAGAAGATGATGAATAAAACAACAACAACAATGAATAACAAAAATCACGAAGAGAGATAAAACTCCAATAAATGAGAAGAGAGAGAAACATGCCTTTTTTCCCCTCCATTTCTAGTTATATTAGGTTTTACATTGGATCAAAGAATAAATTAAAAAACTTGTGGGTTATTTTTAAATTTTTCTTACTTTCTTAATCCTTAATAAAATAATTGTCACCTCCACTCAATTATTAAGACTTGCATCATCCACACTTCATTTTAAAACTCTTTTGTCACCTAGAGCCCAAGGCCCCATATATTTGATATATTTGTTAGATCACATTTTCATAGAAAATGCATTTAACCAAAATAACAATTGATTTTTTAATATTACACACTATTACTACATTAAATTTTTATTTTTTTTAATATTACACACTATTACTACATTTTTTTTTACATTTGTTGGGAAAAGTTAGAGAGTTTCTATATTCAACATTGTCTTTGATCTCACGCGCCAACCGTCTCCAACCATCGGCGACCACCCTGAACAACCCACCAGTCACAAAACCAGCCGCCACCCTTACCTTCTCACCAGTGAGACTCCACTACTCTCACCATCGCCGGTGAGAGCACCGCCCTCACCGATATCTGTAACACCGACCACCACCGGAGAAACCAATAGTCACAACCTCTGTCCACCCCCATCTCCTCAAACTCCGACAGATAACCAGCTTCACAATCGACACACCAAGCCAATGCCAGAGTTCTACGGGCGGACATCAATTTCTGGTGAGTGACGTCGGTTTTCAGCGAGTATTTCGGCTCTCTTTTGTTTTCTTTACAACCCTTTTTCAAGTACTACAAGTCTAGATCCGGCACTTCAGGCGGCGACATCAATATTTCGATGACCAATGCATTTTTCAATGACCAACATATTCTCCGGTGACCAATGACAGGGACACAACACCAACAATAGGGTAAAGAAAGCGACAACAAATTTCGGCAACCAATTTACGCACCAATTTGCTAGAATTCGACAAAACAATTAAGAAAACGTCCTTTACTGCATCTTCTCTCAGTATTAGGTGCACTCATTTCATTCTTCTCTAGTTTATTCCTCTCTAGTTTATTTGGTATAGGTTTCCTGTCTCTTTTTCTATCTTGATATCTTGTCTGGTTTTCTTGATTGTTCCTATGGGATTGTTGATTTTAATTTCTCCGTAACTTAGTAGATGTTCTTTATTATCATATCTATGTGGGTAGTATAGTGCTTATTGTTGCTTGTGAGTATCAAGACTGTTTGCTGGTTTTTGTTTGCTTATGTAGCTGTTTTTAGCCGTACCCTTTTGCTCGTCATATTTTTTGTCGCTTTTTTTCTCTATTTTCTTCTATTGTATCCTTTTGAGTAGTGGATGAGATGATAGATGATGGAATAGGGTCATGTCATAGGTTGGGGTCAGGTCTAGGTTTGAGTTCGGGGTTGGAGGTGAGGGAGAGTAGGGCTAAGTGGGATAAGGGTGCTTCTAGGTTGAGAGTTGGAACCTGGAACATAGGGACACTTTAAGGTAAGTCTATAGAGCTGGTGAAGATTATTAGAAAGAGGAGGGTTAGTATATCATGTGTCAAGGAAACTAAATGGGTAGGCACTAAGGCTAGAGATGTAGATGGATATAAGTTGTGGTACTCGGGTAGCATGAGACATAGAAATAAGGTAGGTATCTTAGTAGATGAAGAACTTAAAGAGTAGGCGGTGGAGGTTAAGACAGTTAGTAATAGGTTGATGTTTATTAAGTTGGTCATTGGAGGATCTATGGTGAACGTTATTAGTGCCTATACTCCATAAACAGGTTTGGATGGGGAGGAGAAGAAGGGCTTTGGGGAGGTTTTGGATGAGGTGGTGAGGAGCATCCTGAGCACTGAGAAAATTTTTGTGGGAGGAGATTTTAATGGGCATATTGGGTTTTTGTCGAGAGGTTATGATGATGTGCATGTCGGTTTCAATTTTGGGGATAGGAATGAAGGAAGAGCTTTTCTTTTGGATTTTTCTAGGGCTTTTGGGTTGTGAATAGCGAATTCGAGTTTTTCAAAGAAGGGGGAACACCTTATTACTTTTCATAGTTCAGTATCCAAGACTCAAATAGACTTTTTGCTCCTTAGGAAGGGTGATAGAGCGCTATGTAAAGACTGTAAAGTCATACTTAGCGAGAATCTTTTGACTCAACATAGGTTGTTAGTGATGGACTTGGTAATCAATAAAGGCAGAAAGAAGAGAAGTGTGGAGGCTTGCTCTAGGAATAAGTGGGGTAGCTTGACTTTGGATAGTGCTTTAGAGATGGGGGAGAAGTTGAAGGGCAGGGGACTTGGGAGAGTAGAGGGGATGTGAATAGTATGTGGGAGACGACTTCCAGTTACTTTATGGAGGATGCTAGATAGGTGTTGGGTATCCTTAGAGGTCGATCTAGCAAGCATCGAGGGGACTGGTGGTAGAACAAAAAGGTTAAGAGAAAGGTGGAGTCTAAGAAAGTGGCTTATGCTAAGTTTGTTGAGAGCAAAGATGATGAAGAGAGGCAGATAAATAGAGAGGAGTATAATATAGCTAGAAGAGAGGCTAAGTTAGCGGTTACGGTGGCTAAGACAACATCTTTTGAGAGCTTGTATGCGACTTTAAAGGAGAAAGACGAGGATAAAAAGTTGTAAAGGCTTGCCAAGGCCAGGGAGAGGAGGACTCATGACCTTGACCAAGTGAAGTGCATCAAGGGATAGGATGATACAGTGTTGGTTGAGGATGCCCTCATTAGGAAGAGATGACAGTCTTATTTTCATAAACTCTCGAACGACGAAAGGGATAAAGGTTTCGTGTTGAAGGACTTGGAGAAATTTGAGGAGTGTCGCGATTATGGTTATTGTAGGCGTATCCAGGTTAAGGAGGTCAAGAGGGTTATTCGCAGGATGTATCGGGGTAGGGCGACGGGACCAGATGAGATTCCAGTGGATTTTTGAAAAAGCACTGACGAAGCAGGTTTGGAGTGGGTGACAAGGTTGTTTAACATCATTTTAAGAGTGGCAAAGATGCCTAAAACATAGAGATGAAGTACGATGATTCCACTATATAAGAATAAGGGAGACATCCAGAATTGCAACAACTATAAATGTATTAAGTTTTTGAGTCATACTATAAAGGTTTGGAAAAAGATGGTAGAGTTAAGGTCGAGAAGGATCGTGACTATCTATGAGAATGAGTTCGGTTCCATGCCAGGTCGCTCGACTACTGAGGCAATTCACCTTGTGAGAAGATTAGTGGAGCAGTTTTGGGAAAAGAAGAGGGACTTGCACATGGTGTTTATTGATCATGAGGTGCTTGGAGGCTAGAGGGGTGCCCGTGGCGTACACTAGTTTGATTCAGGACATGTATAATAGCACAAAGATTTGTGTGAGGACGGTAGGTAGAGATTTAGATCACTTTTCGATTTTGATAGGGTTGCACCAGGGATCGACTCTTAGCCTATTTTTATTTGCCTTGGTGATGGATGTTTTGATGCGATATATTCAAGGGGAGGTGCCTTGGTGTATGTTATTTGCTGATGATGTGGGATTGATTGATGAGACTTTGGAAATAGTTAATGATAAGTTGGAGATTTGGAGACAGGACCTTGAGTCTAAAGGATTTCGGTTGAGCAGGACCAAGACAGAGTATTTAGAGTGTAAGTTTAGTGATGTATCGCAGGAGGCTGATGTGGTTGCGAAACTGGACTCTCGTTTCATTAAGAAGAGAGAGAGTTTCAAGTATCTGGAGTCTTTGATTCAGGGCAATAGTGAGATTGACGAGGATGTTACACATTATGTTGGGGCAGAGTGGTTTAAATAGAGGCTCACTTCAGGAGTTTTATATGATAAAAAGATGCCCCCAAAGCTTAAAGGTAAGTTCTACAGAGTGACAGTCCGACCGACTATGTTGTATGGAACGGAGTGTTGGTCAATTAAGAACTCCCACATTAAAAAGTTAAAGGTGGCGGAGATAAGGATGCTGCGATGGATGTGTGGTCATACCAGGAAAGATAGGGTGAGGAATGAGATAAAATAGAAGAAGGCGAGAGTGTCTTCGGTGGAAGATAAGATGCGAGAAGTGAGGTTACATTGGTTCGGGCATGCGATGAGGATGGGCTCTGGTGCTCCAGTACGGTGGTGTGAGACACTGACTATAGATGGTTTTAGGTGGGGTAGAGGTAGGCCGAAGAAATATTGGAGGGAGGTGATTAGGCATGATATGGAGTAGTTACAGCTTACGGTGGACATGACCCTTAATAGAAAAGTGTGGAGGACCTGGATTAGGATAGAGGGTTAGGGGTGGGAGTGCGTCGGCAACAGTAGAGGAGTGTTCTTTATTTGTGTATGAAGTTTCTTGTTCGTGGTGTTGAGTGATGTCTATGATTTTGGATAGATAGTTTTTAGTATTATCTTGGGCTCTAGTATTATCTGGTGGCTAGCGGTGTTAGTTTATTTTACATACTGTACAAGTTTATATGCATTTATGTTTTTTATTTGTTATATTGTTATTGGTTCTAAGTTGGAGGTCTATCGGAAACAACCTCTCTACTTTACCTGAGGTAGTGATATGGTCTACGTACACTCTACCCTCCCCAGACCCCACTATGTGGGAATACACTGGATATGTTGTTGTTGTAGTTATACACACTATTACTACAAGCTATGTACCATAAATACCACATATATATCATAATCCAAAACAAAAATTGATTTTTTTAACACTACACACTACTACTAAGAGCTATGTACCATAAATACCACATATGTACCATAATCTATAGCACATGGATACCATAATGCACCCATTATCTATACATATGAAATACAATCAACAAACGAATTCATGAACTACCATATGACTACTATAATATATACCATCTTTCATATACATCAAATAACACATTCTACGCTATTACTATTATCGGCAAGGTAGCATAGTCTATACCAACTGTGCACCATAATGCAACAAACGAATAAATTCAACTATAATTTTGTATCTCAATCTATACCACTATCTATATCATAATTTATACACTTTGAATACAATCAACAACTTTATGGTGTCTGAACTATATAGAGATTCGTGTATCAACAACTTTATGGTGTTTGAAATAGTTAGAAATTATTGTATCAACAATTTTATGGTGTTTGAACTATATAAAAATTGGTGTATCAATAATTTTATGGTGTCTAAAATGTATAGAAATTGGTATATTGATAATTTTATGGATTCTGATCTATATAGAAATAGGTATATCAATAATTTTATGGTGTATGAAATTTGTGTGGGATGTGGTTTGAATCAAATGGAGAATTTACTACCATTAATGGTGCTTTCTCCTAAAAAATATTAAGAATTAATGTCAATTGAATTAAATAAAATTTAAAAACATAAAACAATATCAAATAAATGTGTCGTTTTTTCGGTTATGTTATTTAATGTTTTTTAAAACTTACTGAAAAATAAAATAGGAGAAATTATAGGATAAAATATCAACCATTAAGTTGCCCCTTAAATCATGCTATTTTATTTATTTTCTTTTATTTTTTTCTTTTACCTTATTTGGTAGATTTTGTTAGATTTCTATTGTTATATTTTGAAAACTAAAAACTATTGATAGTTTTTGTAATGTTAATTCTTAAATTGTATATTTATGCTATTTTAAAATAGGTCTGAAATAAAAAAAGAACTGCATCTATAGGCTCGAAATGGCCCAGACGGGAACAAGCTTTGGGATGGAATGAGACTGAGTGGCTGAAACTTGGAATGATCGTTAGTTGAAATTACTTGGGCCTACAAATCATGTATCATCCAATGGCCCAGACATGGGCCATTAATTTTGAAAATGGCTAGTCTATGTCATTTCCCCTATATTATCTTTTACTTCAAACAAAGAATAAGAAATCCTCACATTAAAATGCAAGAAATAGAGTAAAAACAGATCTCCCTAAATTCAGTGCTTAACCGAAAGATAGTGTATAACAAGTGAAAGAATAGAATGCATTTTTCTCTCATGCCAAGATTTGTTTATATGACAAAAACTTGTGAATATTAACATTAAAAGACTACTGCATACACCAGGGAAGGAGCTATTCTAAACAATACTTGAATAGTGTCATGAGTCTGAAAGTTAACATTGGGCTTGAGGTTGATTTAATGCCAGTTCTGTAATCATTACTTGCGTACATCGGGTAAGGCGAGATACCAGAGCTGGAAAATATTGTCTTGTGGAAGAGGGCTTGGATGGTGTCCTTGATGGAGAGACAGTCTCGAAAAGCCATTGGCTTCGAACCTCTAGAGACCTTGGCTTAACCAAATAGCAGAGCCGGCTAGAGGGTGAAGCCTCTAAGGCCTCCACTTCACGCCACCAAGTATTTTTTTTTTTTGGGGGAAGAGGATGGGGGGGGGGGCATTTTCTAATATTCAAATAATTGTTACGTTTTACTTTTTAAAAGTTAATTTGATTATCTTTCAAAGCTAAACTGGACCATATTAATTCAATATATTAAAATTAAACATCAAATATTCATAAACTATAAAAAAGCTCTGTCAATTGAAAGTTTTTAGGTTTATACAATTTAACTCTCCAAAAATAGAACATGAAAAGTATTTTAGTATAAGCAAGTATAACAAAAAGGAAACTTTTGAAATTATGAGTAATAGTACCGTTGAGTTTTTTATTAGGTAATATGAATAACTTATTTATATCCTTATTTTTTTTTAATATAAATCTTTTTAGATTATTTAATCTGACATTTGGAATAGATGAGATAAATTATACCTTCTCAGCATTTTTTCCATCATCTAAGTACGGTTGCATAGTATGTATAGGGCGGGGGGAGCGGAGTCGATAAGTTTTTCTCTTTATTTTTTAAAAATATTAAGGAGTCATATTAAAGTTTGGTTTTACTTCATCAAATTTATTGAGCCGCCGTTGTGTTTTCACATGTCGAAATTGATCCAACTACGTAGGATCCCTTTTTCACCCATGCATACGGGAACTAGCTTGTATATCTTGTAAAAATACTGAATCACGATGCTTATGAACTAAAACGAGCGGAATACATTTTACATAACTGAATTTTTCTTTGATACACCAAAACAAAATAAAGTGCAACAATATCATTTTTTTTTTTTTCAAAGAAAAAGTGCAACAATATCAATACAAAGTACTAAACCAATACACCTACTTTACTAAAACAACTCTCTACCATGCCTCTAATGACCTAACCAATTGAATTAATCATATCCAACCACCTGATTTAAACTCCAACATGGCAACACCTACCATAAAGAAAAAACTCCAACATGGCAACACCAACCATAAAGAAAAGGCATAATACATAAACATGCCTTTTAACTTGATCTAAAATACATCTATGATCTCCAACTTTGGACGTGCACAAGTAGACACTTGTATAAAATTAAACAATTAGACACATATGTCCTATGTGGCGTCCTACGTGGCCAATTCTTATCCTACATGGCGTCCTACGTGTATTATGCCACATAGGATGTGTTGTCTACTTGTTTAACTTTATACAAGTTTAAGTGTCTACTTGTGCAGACTCAAAGTTAAAGGTCACAAATGTGATTTGAGGTCATGTTAAAGGGCATGCTTATGTATTATGCCTAAAGAAAAAGGAGCACAAAAATTTGGAGTTGATTTGAGGTCAAGTTAAAAGGCATGCCACCTATGTTCCACAACTAAAAAATAAAACCTCTCTTTAAACTTGCAAATGAATTGAAATCGATTTTGGATGAAGATCAATTTTAATTTATGGGTGGAGAGTCCGGGTCTGACACTACTAAAAAAAAGGGAAAACCGACCACAAAAATCGACCACAAGTGGTCGGTTTTCCCCAATTTCTGATCACAAAACCGATCAAAGTGTGTGGTCGGTAAATTAGTGGTAGTTTTTTAAAGTGGTCGTTTTTTTTAAAAATATATTTTTAAAATTCATTATTATTTAATTAAAATTGGAAAAAATGATTTAAAAAAAAATTCAAAAAAAAATCGACCACAAGTGGTTGTTTTTTTACAATTTTTTTTTTAAAAAGTGACCACTTGTGATCGGTTTTTCTGGAAATTAAAAAAAAAAATCAACAATGGTCCAACATGCAATACAACAACAACAACAAACCAAATGTAAATACTTTCAAAAGTGTACAACACATACAAAATGTCCAACAAAAGTGAAAGTGTAAAAACTACAATAATAGTTTCAAAAGTGTACAAACTACAACAAAATGTCTAAATTCAAAGTACAACACATACAAAAGTCAAAAAACTAAAACTCATCTTCACCGAATTCGTCCTCGTCGTCTTCCATATCCTCATCTGTGCTGATATCATCCAGGGGGCGTAGACCTTTTGCAGCCCGAACTACATCACCAGGACACAGAGGAACAATCCCTGCAGTCTGAATGAAAGTGCTGAACTGCTCCTGCAGCATCCTGATTTGTGATGATGTTTCCTCCTCCTTCTTCTGCGCCCTCTCTCTTTGTTCAACAAGCTCTTCAGTGAGTTTGGAAACCGTATTTTCTAGTCTTTCAATGCTTTCTCTATCAATTAAAGAGTTAGAGTATGTAGGGCCGGACGAACACCTAATATTCTCGCTAATTTTTTTTGTGGTATCCGTAGTAATGGCCTCTAACTGCAGGACCCATAGCTTGATCCCATAACTCCTCTTCTACATGTTGGGATAGTGGGTCACCCTGACTTTCAGAAGGCTGAGTACTATGATACTCACTAACGAGCTGCGTATATTTGTCCTATATTCAAAGTAAAGTTAAAATTAAACGTCAAAAAATATTAAAGTACTTATACTTGAATAATATCAACTTTGAGAAAAAGATTCATAAATTCAAAATTTGATTCTTACATGGGCAACTTTTGCACGAGGTTCAACCCATACATCTTCATCAGTCGGGTTCTTTTTCTTTTTCGGATGAGTCTCCTCGAATAGCTCACCCTGTGGTATGCTCCTACCTTTTTCTTTTTCCTGCATATGAAAAAATTATCAATGTTCAAATAATTTAAAATGTAAACAAAAAATCCCCTTTAAAATCCCAACACTTAACCATTTTCAAGTAACTAAGTCACCAACCAAACCACATTCAAAACAAAAAATTTCCTTTAAAGTCCCTACACTTAACCATTTTCAAGTAACTAAGTCACCAACCAAACCACATTCAAAACAAAAAAAAATCCCCTTTAAAGTCCCTACACTTAATCATTTTCAAGTAAATAAGTCACCAACCAAACCACATTCAAAACAAAGAACCCCCTTTAAAGTCACTACACTTAACCATTTTCAAGTGACTAGGTATCAAAACAAAATCACATTCAAAACAAAAAATTCCCTTTAAAGTTCCTACACTTAACCATTTTCAAGTAACTAAGTCACCAACCAAACCACATTCAAAACACAAGATCCCCTTTAAAGTTTCTACACTTAACCATTTTCAAGTAACTAAGTCACCAACCAAACCACATTCAAAACACAAGATCTCCTTTAAAGTCGCTACACTTAACCATTTTCAAGTAACTAAGTCACCAACCAAACCACATTCAAAACAAAAAATCCCCTTTAAAGTCCCTACACTTAACCATTTTCAAGTAACTAAGTCATCAACCAAACCACATTCAAAACAAAAAAATCCCCTTTAAAATCCCTACACTTAACCATTTTCAAGTAAATAAGTCACCAACCAAACCATATTCAAAACACAAAATCCCCTTTAAAGTCCCTAAACTTAACCATTTTCAAGTAACTAAGTCACCAACCAAACCACATTCAAAATAAAAAATCCCCTTTAAAGTCCCTACACTTAACCATTTTCAAGTAACTAAGTCACCAACCAAACCACATTCAAAACAAAAAATCCTCTTTAAAGTCCCTACACTTAACCATTTTGAAGTAACTTATAAGTCACCAACCAAACCACATTCAAAATAAAAAATCCCCTTTAAAGTTCCTACACTTAACCATTTTCAAGTGACTATGTATCAAAACAAAACCACATTCAAAACAAAAAATCCCCTTTAAAGTTCCTACACTTAACCATTTTCAAGTAACTAAGTCACCTACCAAACCACATTCAAAATAAAAAATCTCCTTTAAAGTCCCCACACTTAACCATTTTCAAGTAACTAAGTCAACAACCAAACCACATTCAAAACAAGCAACAACGAGACCAACAAGATGTCAACAACAATGCTAGTGAATCAAACAAGGCCACTCACGACTTCATTAGACTTATATATGAACAATAACAAGAAGATAACAACAATGCTAGTGAATCGAATAAGGCCACACATGGTGTAACACCCCGAAAATCGAGTCCCGAGATGCCACTCGGTTCTTAGGGTCACAAGTGACCCAAGCTAACCCTTTCATAGGTATAACTCAAAAGCAGCTGATTTAAAACATAATTCTGAGAGAATGAAGCTGAAAATGTCTCAATACAGAATCTGTTCAGTACAATATTGGAATTACAAGATGACTATTCTACTAACACATATACATATATATATATATATACAAGAAGGAGACTGAATACATCAACCACTACTACTGTCTATGAAGCCTCTACTAGTATTGTCTGTACATAGTCAGGTCATGACTCCCAACTACCACACTCAATACGACCGATGAAAGAAGATGCAATGCTCCAAACTGAAATAACCGACCCAAGTCCCTGAACTGTGAGGACTCTTTACCTGCTGACCGGAAACTGCAACTGAATAGAATAGTAAATGGGGGTCAGCATAAAGAGAATGTACTGAGTATGTGGGGGTGCATGCAACACTTTAAATAACATCATCAATTTCATGAAAACATGCATACATACAATGATGACTCACTTGGCTTGAGTTATATCAAATCATACTCTTCATACTTTCATAATAAATGGTTCAAATGGTAAAATCTCATAATCCTTGTAAATCATCAAAAATCATAAATTATGATAAATCATCATAAATTATCATATCGTCAAAATTCATCATAGGTAATCATAATTCATCATAACATCTCAACTCTTTAACTCAAATCTCGGAGTGACTCGGTAATTCAAGAAACATGACTTTTATGGACAGAGGAGTTTCCTATAACCGACAACCCCACGTGAGCTACATGGAATACCAACGTTTGAAATCCCCGTTGGCGGGCGCGTCATACTCTTTGCCAGGGAGTACCACCTTAAAACTGCAATAATCACAATCGGGCTCTCTGGCCAATAATATCATCATCAAACAACCCTACGGTGGCACATAGGTTTGGGAAAATACCATATTTCCCTCTCGGTGCTATGTACTACTCCCCAACAAGCTCAGAACGCATTAGGAAATCCACCATCATCATCACAAGGGTATATCATAAAGACTAAATCAAGTATCTCAATTTATAATACATCAACAATTTGTGGATTCCTAACCCCAACTTCGACTTAAAACATTTCAATCTTTTTCAACATCAACAAGGTATCAATGCATTGAACCATAACCGACTCGACATTTGGACAAGGGTATGAAGACTCAATACGTAATAATTTCAATAATTCAACTCATCAAAATCATCCGGAAAAAAATACCAAAATTCATCTCAACGTCTATATCAAAATCAATCTTTCTCATAGTCAAAATCATCTCGACTCTGCGAGTTCAAGGTAAATGTACTCAAATGATTATTCTTTCAATTCGACAATTAAATCATGACAACAACTTTTGAAAAGCACTTGAGACCTTCAATTCATAATAAGAATACATATCCCGTAGTACAACTCAAATCACGACTTTTATCTCGAAAGCCTTTAGAAATATCAATTCATTTTAGTAGTATGCAATTCATAGCATAAATTCTCAATTTAAGAAGTAGAGTAATGAAGTAATCATGTATATCCATATTGGAAAAAAAATTCAAAGTCTTATAAATCCTTCATAAAGTAATTTGAGTGTATACCCATTTTTGAATATCATAAAATTTCAATAATAGAACTCAACCTTTTTAAATGTCAAAATGTAACAATTTATCAAGTCATGACAACATCAATATTTTTGAGAAAATATCAAGACTCGTGGTAACATCTCAAAT
The DNA here is from genome assembly GCA_030864215.1 of Capsicum pubescens. NCBI lineage: Eukaryota > Viridiplantae > Streptophyta > Magnoliopsida > Solanales > Solanaceae > Capsicum > Capsicum pubescens. The sequence continues at coordinate 65,222,125 of CM061546.1, read as the reverse complement.
GTTATATCTCAATATGCTCAATGATTCAATTTCGTCATAAAGAAGCTTTAAGCTTATCATAAATCTCAAAATCATTCCAAAATACCATTTCAACATATATCTCGAAATCATTCAAAATAAAAATATGAAATTTACAATTATAGATATCAAGACATCTCATGTCTCAAATATATATTCAATAATTCAAATCGTCATTGGGAAGCATAAAGCTTGACATATATCAAAATATTATTCCAAAATACCATCTCGACATACATCCCAAAATCATTCAAAATACCACCTCGTGGTAAAAGTGTGTAATTCGCAATGATAATTATTAAATCATATCATGAAAACATTGAGATAATAATATAAATCAAATTTTATTCATTCAATCATCATAATCTCATAATCGAATTATTTAAACATAATCTCACTTGCAAAATCATGTAAAACCATAATAAAATTAAAGCTTTGGGCACAAGAACGGAAGATTGCTCTTGTTCAAAACCCCACATACCTTAAGATGGAAGATGAATATGAACTTCCGACTCCGGAACTTTATTCACAAAAATGAAGGGTGCTTCTCGAAGCCTAACATGATCAACTTGAATCCCAAATCAATTTGAAATTTCTACGATTCAATTTAAAGATTTTTGGAGCTAAAATTTGACCTAGGGTTTTCCTCTCCTCCAAAACTTGATGAAAATATAAATTTCATGGTCCAAATATAGATTATATGCAAGAATTTTCGTCCAAGAAGGGGAATGTGAAATGACCAAAATACCCTTAAAATTCAAATAATGTCAAATCTGTCCTTTGGTGGACTGTTTTGATAGGCTGAAGTAGATCGACCATAACGTTTTACTCCGATAGCCAAATTGGATGAAACTAATTTCATTAGAAAGAGGACTCTTAGAGCTTTCCATTGATATATAGTAGCTCACCCAGATCATTATGTACAAGGAGTTATGGTCGTTTGAAGTTGATCCAAAAATTCACTTTTGATAGGCTGAACTAGATTGACCATAACTTTTATCTCCGATAGTCAAATTGGATGAAACTAATTTCATTAGAAAGAGGACTCACAGAGATTTCCGTTGATATATAGTAGATCACCCAGATTATTATGTACAAGGATTTATGATCGTTTGAAGTTGACCCTGAAATTCGCCTGGCTGCAGAAATTTTAATTTCCTGCACGTTTTACTACTGTTCACAGTTCGATCGAAATGGTCGTAGTTCGATTGGAATGGTCGTAACTCATCGCTCGAGTGTCCGTTTTCGATGATCTACATATCGTTGGAAATCTTATTCGATACTCTACGCAATGGTAGGTCAACGTCTTAGAAATACTACACAAAAAATTTATGGATCGCTCTAAAGCGTAGAACTCGATACGTTTCTCACGAAATCTTTACCAAGAAAATTTTCTGGGGTATTACACATGGCTTCACTAGAATTCAATATGAACAATAATAAGAAGATAACAACTTACCTTTGCTTGGCGTAAATTAATGTGAAAGAGATCGATAAGCGGTCACCGAAAAAAATAGCAAAGCAATCCTTATACCGGATTCGGAATCTGTCAAATAGTAAAATTATTAGAACTCAAATGCTAGTAAATGTCAAGACTAACCAAAATAAATATTTTTCTATATATATACATTAAATGACGTTAAATATGTATAATCTTTGTATAATGAATATGTGTATAGATATCATACCGTTGGGATAGACAATTCAAAACTGATGTTTATAGTACGTATTTGAAAGCCGATAGACAATTGAATATTCACCTTTAAAGTACCTACACTTAGTAAATTTCAACTCACTACGTCATCACCCAAGTCAGCAAACCTAATTACATTCAAAACAAAAATTCACCTTTAAAGTACCTATGTACACTTAGTAAATTTCAAGTGACTAAGTGACCTACCAAGTCACCAAGCTTAACTACATATTCAAAACAAAAAATTCACCTTTAAAGTACCTACATTTAGTTAATTTCAAGTGACTAAGTCATCACCAAGTGACCAAAACTTAACTACATTTAAAACAAAAAATTCACCTTTAAAGTACCTACACTTGGTAAATTTCAAGTGACTAAGTGACCTACCAAGTCACCAAACTTAACTACATTCAAAACAAAAAATTCAGCTTATTTTTTCATATTCTTAGTTTAAAATCACCATAAAAAAACACCAAAATACTAAAACTATAATGAAGTAGCAAGAAAAGTAAACCCTAATTTACTTGCAAGAACAAGGAAAATAGACTTGTAAGATAAAGCAAGTATCTTTACATTCAAACTAAACTAATCAAGAACACCCAATTAAGAAAATCCACAAAATGAAGATAAAACAAGTATTGAAATGATTATTTTGATATTTTAAAATATAAAAGCGACCACACAATTTAAAAAAAATAATAATAATTAAAAAATCGACCACGTGTGGTCGGTTTTTTCCGACCATATTGTGTGATCGGTTTTTCCTATTTTTTTAGTAGTGAGATATATGTCCTTATTAATTTTGTTATATTTGTGTGGTTCACGTTTTATTTGTCATGTCCAATTTTTTATGACAAATTAGGCTAGCTAATTTGGTAAGAGATTAGTATAGTCCTAAATTTAGTGACTTTATTGATACAAAACAAAGTTAGATGACTTTATTAATTATATAGTAATTTCTAATAGTTCTGTAACATTTTGATTTAAAAAAAAATCCATTCCCATTCAGTAATTGGATCAACTCAGTACCACCACTACAGAGTATCACAGAGGATTTTACTTGATCTTATTCGACATAAATCTTGTTAGTTGGATTAGTTTGATCGGTAGTTGGGTATAGGAAACCAAATGGCTATAAAAAAAAAGTATAGTTTGATCCGACACACAAAGCATCTCGTACGTGTTCATGCAGGGTCCTAGAATGAGTTGCATTCCAAAAGGGTGTAAACTGTAATGTGTGTAATCTACTAACTCAAGATTAGTGGGTGATGCTTCATTGCTCCAACTAACTCGTGACATATAGGTCACAGAAAGACAACTTTACCAATAATCCATATATTGTTCCCTTTCAGATAATATTCCGAAAAACAGTAGAGGAGAAACTGACGTAAATAGCCGACCATCAAAATAATAGCCAGTAACGTATATTTTGTTACAAAATAGTGTATGTTTGACTAGCAAATACAATTATTTTAGCCGATTGATCAAATGTGTAACTTGTACCTATCAAAACATACCTGAAGAATGAATTCCAACTCCCAAAACTTTTACACTATTAGGAGCACTTTTACATGTATATAGTAGATAACTCGTCTTATTTTCAAAACAAATTTCATTTCTTTTCAAGAAGTTTCCTGTAAATATATATTTTCGAAAGATCCAACGATATAAAGAATCAAGTAGTATTTGGATTATGGTATCAAGTAGTATCAGGTAATAATATACGGAAGAGTAGTCACATGCTAATTAAGTTGTTCGGACTCTTCAAAAATATCAAGGGGTGGGGGTCGGATCCAGTATATTTTCAAAGAATCCGACACGAATATGATAATATTCTTAAAGAGTCCTAGCAACATGGGTCACGTGCATGAAAGCCATTATTCTTAGCCCCAATGGCCTTTATATGCATGCACCAAAAGAGGTAATCATAATTCATAATTCAGCACTAGGGGAGGCAACTGGGTGGGTTGGTCAAATTTGGACGGATCAATAACCAATCCAAATTTGAACGGATTGAGCGAGTTGAACGAATTGGGTTTGATTTTACCACCCCTTCTCTGCTCTATCCTTGGCTTTGCACCAAGAAAGTCCTCCTCACTTTCCACACTTCCTCAGGGAGGAGTAGGGTTTTCTTGCCTTCTTGGTTGTGAATTGTGATGAGCAATTAGTCTTATGTAGCTAGAGTTTCTTAATGATATGTCTATCATTATGTGTGACTTATCTTTATTATAGAAAAAAAAGAAACATAAACATTTTCAACGTATCCACACGAAACGAAGAAGTTTTAATTCATCATATTAACATAAGTAGTTAACATACTTTTCCTATACAATTATTCGAAGTGGGTTCATAATTTTAAGTCGGTAGAAATATAAGTAGTTAACATTGTTTTCCGATTCATCATATTAACTTAAGTGGTTAACATTCTTTTCCTATACAAACATTCTTTTCCTATAAATTTGTTTTTTTTCTCAATATATTGCTAATTACTGGAGTATATATAAACGTCGAGTTGAAAGTAATAGGTGCACCTCGAGTGAGTCGATCTGCAATTGAACTCATTATATTCAATATATAAACTATACATATGAGTCCAAAAAGATCTTTAGAATATGTGGTTCTCCATAAATATTAGGTTTTGAACCAATATTTTCAAAGAAGTCAGTATGTGGCTTGAATCAATCATGCACAAATCCTGTTTTCGTTGCGCATGCAATGGATCTGCCAATGTTTGTGTACCATTTTTTTTATTTTTCTTAATACACAATGAGCCTTTTAAATTTGTAAGGATATTTTTTTAAACGCTCAAACTTATATAATTCTATTTCAATTGAGTACCGTACCTCCTAATAATGAAGTGTTCTAATTAAACGGTGATTAAATTTTGGGGGAAAATTGCATGTTAGTCTATTAGGTAGTTAAATTAACCGCATAAAATATGTCGCTTTCCTTAATTATAAGCATTTTTCTCAATAAACTGCAAAACTCCATCACTTTTTATTTGAGGTTGATGTATATAATTAAAGGAAATGACATATTTCATTTGATTAATTTAATTATCTAGTAGATGAGTGAAAAAATGCACAAAAACTTTTTCCATATTATTTAAGTTGAAAATCTCTAATTGAATAGACACTGAAGACCTCATTAGAAGTTGATTCGGTTGATACATCGTCATGGCTTAATTCGAATATCTAAATGGAATATCATGACGAGTTTAAAGGGATCACTATGTAATAAACCTTTGGAGTAGCTATGATCAGACTTGTCTGCATGGATAACATGGATGGTTGTAGCATGCTTGGCTCCATATGAAGTTAAGATTCTTATTTGTCATCTCTGATGCAGATAGAGACACAATAACAAATTCACACACATTTAATTAATGTCGATCTCTTTTTTCTGGTGGTGGTGGAGGGGTCATTAATCCATCATTCATTTTTCTTTCATTTATAACTTAACAACGAACTTGCTTCTGTCATTAACATAAATGGTAAATTTTGGTTCCATAACACATGGCTTTACCTAATTCTTAATTATGACAGGTGTATTATTAAGTTGCTCTACATATAGCTTATATTAACTATATTGTGATTAGAGTAGTTTCACCCATTGGTGCAAACTGATGGTCTTTTTTTATTTGTAACTTGTAGATTTTTCCGATTATGATTCATGATCGTCTAAAACTTTTTAAGCTAGTACAAATGTTAAACGACAATAAAAAAAAAATAAAAAATGTTAAACGACAATCTAATATTTTGGTCTAGGAGGTTAAGCTAACATATGAGCAAAGATTAGAATCAAGCCTAATTTTGTCTATGAAGAGAAATTTTCCAAGAGCTATATATATACAGCCTTTAAAAATTTATATAGGAACAAAATCCAAATGGAAAAATAGAGATATTTGCGTAGATCAACCCTAACTAATCCCTTTTTTGTTCAGCGTCGATTCAAAATTTTTTAGATTTTAGTACTTCCATCTAAATAATTTAGTAGTTCACTTTTTTGATCTAGTGCTTCCAAAAAAAATAAGCAATTAATTTAATTAGAACATAAACTTAGGTTGCTGCAAATGTTAGACCACTATCTAATATTTTGTTTATTAGGTTAAGCAATATAGGAGTAAACATTTTAGAATCTAATCTAGCTATATTCAATAGAGAGATTATGCAAGGCTATATTTCCATATAATTTTTAGAAATAGGAATGAAATTTAAATGGTAACTAAAAAAGGCATTTGCGTAAATCAACTCTAACTAATCACCCCTTTTGGAGATATCTTGGTGTTAGAGTTTGTGCCCTACTGATTATCTTATTTTCGCCTAACTGTTGCTTATCGATGGAACGGGTTGCCTGACGTGTTCCACTGACGTGTTTCAAGGAAGCAGTAAAACAGAAAGTAAAGAACACAATGATTTTTACGTGAAAAACACCCGGCTCAAAAGGTGTAAAAACCACGACCTTCACCTCTACAGGATTTAACCCCAACTTCACTAAATAACTCTGAGCCTTAACAACGACTGATTACAAAACTCTTGTAACCAACAAATAGGAATCATAAACTCTGATCCCTATATCTCAACAACTAGGAATTATAAACTCTAATTTCTAACTATACACACCTCCCAAGGTATGCGTTTCCAAAGTCTCTGAGTTTTTCCCAACTCGAAGACTATCTCCTAATTCAGTTTATAACACACTGAAACTAATATTACATCAATAGCTCAAACACAATGAACAACTCTAAAAATCAAAGCTAAAACTCTTAGCTGGATTCTATATTTAGGACCTGGTTCTTCAATGTGTTTCTTCAGTGATTGAATAGCACTTCGTGAAGTCAATCTGTCGATTGTGATTTTCTGCTTTATAAGTGCGTGAATTACTCTGAATGATGCATCTTCTATTTAAGCACAGCTTTCCAAAGAGTCATTCTTTATTTTAAACTCCTCCTTTAATCAACACTACAAAAAAACAACATTTAGCGACACGACATATTCATCGCTATCATATGAAAATCCGTCGCTAAATAAAAATAGTGACGAAAAATGTTCTGTCGCTATATTGCTCGTTGCTAACCTCACAGCGACAAAAAATTGAATTCCGTCGCAAAATTTGTGACCAATTAGCGACGAAATAGTTTGGTTGTTGATATTACTGACGTACATTTCTGTTGCTATAGCGTTGCTATTCCCAAAATTCATTTTGATCGTGGCTTAATTTACGATAGAATATTTTATCGTTGATCCGTTGCAACATAATTTGGTCGATTGAGTAGCCGTATTTAGCAACCAAATTTATCCATCGCTAAAGTTTTTCAGTAGCTACGACTGATGTTAGTCACTAATTTTTTGTCGCTAATTGCAGCCGTCTTTAGCAACTAAATTAATCTGTCCCTAAAGTTTTTCAGTAGCAACCAGAAAAGTTAGTCACTAATTTTTTGTCGCTAATAATTTTATAAGAAAATAGTTGAAACACGTAAATTATAAAATGATTAAATATCCAACATTCAAATAGATAGCAAAATTCACAATAATTTTGTCCAACACCCACAATTTTAAGTATTTTGTCAAACATAAACTAATGTCAAAATAGTCTATCAAAAATTTGTGCAACGATCATGGACTACGAATAATATGAAGCTACAAATCAACGTCGTCATCATCATCATTAGTAGGAGGAGGATCAAGAACGGCCCCTTCTTGTACCCTAATACCACCAACACGCTCAATAACTATCGGAAGAAAATGAATAGTAAGGGCCGAAATCAATTGCTTCACAAATTCCTTCATATTTATTGTTGGATAGAAATCGAAGGTGGTACTGATGATGTAGAAGCATTGCAGGTACAAAGTTTTTTTTTAAAGTAACTGGCAGCTTCAGATCTAAGACCAAATAGTCTTTTCTTCTTTGCTCCTCCCGCAGCTTCATAATATGTCTCCAATTGATCAATTTCAGATTCACATTGTACTTTTTCCCGTACAATTTCTTCATACCTTTCCTGTAACAAGTGAAGTTATTAAAATAGACTCAAGTTCATGTCAACACAAAAGAAAAATAAGAGATGAGTATCATATAGTTAGATGTAAGTTATGGACTTACATGTAGAAGTCGGGAACGCTCACCAACAAAAGATTTTCCATCATGATTATGTGTATGGACGTGCAAATGTAACTCCCTTGGAGTTGGATCTCGACCTATTTTAAGAGCCTATATAAAATTTTCAGGTATTTAGAATGAGACCAACGTACATTAGCAGTAAACCAAAAGAGAATCATGACACACCACCAAGTTTCTTTGCCCTATTCTAAGCAAAAAAATATCACCAAAAATCTTGGCATAGCAGCAAAACAAAGAGAAAAAACAAGAGAAACTAGAAGAAAATATAGCTGCAAAACAAAGTGGCATAGCAACAGCTACTTGCAGGAAAAATAGCAGCAGCTGTTTGCTGAAAAAATAACATAAAACTAGCAGCAGCTGCAATAACAGAAAACATTCAGCAGCAGCAACAATTTCCAGCAACAATTATAGTAACAAACAAGATATGCACTACAACAATGTCTTAATAATAGGTTAACACCTCTGATGATTGAGACAGATTCCCTCACTGTCAGCAAAATTATTCATGACGTTTGGGAGGTGACATGGACCATTGCGATAGAGATAAAGAAAATAAAGATGTTAATGGCTCATAACTTGGTCGAAGTGGCTCATACCTACAGAGAAGGAAACTTGCTGGCAAATTTTTTAGCTAACCATATTCATTGTTTTGCAGGTACACAACTACTAACTTTCCATTCCTTTCAGGCACTACCAAAGGCAGGCAAGGACATTTCTCATAATGGATAAAAACAACATTTCAAACATCACAGTAAAGAAATTACAGAATCAGAATTTCAAATTCAGACATGCAACATAATACAACACCTTTCAATAAAGATAAGAAGAGGGATATTGCAATAAGGAAGGATAGAGTCTCAACTACATTATTCATTCTTTGGAGTTTCTGTATGACAAGGGAAAGGAAGAAAGAAATAGGAACATCAAACTTGGAATCTGAACAACACAAGTAAAAATTCAATTTCTTGTATGCTTGACGCTGAAATACTCACAGTTCTCGTTTGAGAATGTATATGGATTGGTTATTTTCTAAAATTAATCTATATGTGTCTCTTTTAGCCACCAAAAAGAAAAACTAACATAGCTGTCATTGTAGCTGTTTGCTGGAAACATAGCAGAAAATTAGCAGCAGCTCTAATAACAGAAAATATTCAGCAACAACAAAAATTTCCAACAATAATTATTGTAACAAATCAGAATCAACACTAACAAGCTACTTATTCTTATGGTTCTATTTAAAAATCAAAGCTTAACTAACCGTAGATCCTTCAGCCTTCAAAAAGAAAAACAAACATAGCTGTCAATAATACTCGACAAGTGGTAAAGACCGACAAGAAGATAACCATGTAACTCTTGACGTAAGCAAAAGCTTGCTCTTATCATAAATTATTTAACATGGAATTCAACAATTCAAGGGTTGTCATTAAAAAGAGCATGAGTAGTAAACTTGATTATCTAGACAAATACCAAATAGTCCAAAGATTTGTTTGTTTTTGAGAATGGTAAGGATGACGTCCAAAGATTTTTCTTTCGGTAATATCTTAAAGCATACAACATGAATTCAATAAATTTGTATCTTGTGAGAACTGAATGCACATATAGATCATATCAACAGCCAAAAGGGCATAGCAGCAGCCCAAACAAAGTAGCATCATGACCAGCTGCTTGCTATGCACTTTAGACACAACCGTAGCTACTACAATGGCGAAGAAATGACTGAAAAATAATTAACTATTTCAAGGTATGTAGCAGCAGACTAGAGCATCACAAATAGGACCAAAATAAAGAAGAAAAACTAGCATATCAACACCTAAAACAGCATAGCAGCAGCCCAAACAAGGTAGCACCACAACCAGTTGCTTACTACGTACTTTAGACACAACCATAGCTACTAAAATGACGAAGTAACGACTGAAAACTAATCAGTTATTTTAAGGTACGTAGCAGCAGACCAGAGCATCACATATAGCGCCAAAATAAATAGGAAAAACTAGCATGTCAACAGCCAAAAGAGCATAGCAGCAACCCAAACAAAGTAGCACCACACGACCAGCTGCTTGCTACGCACTTTAGACACAACCATAACTACTAAAACGGAGAAGAAACAACTGAAAAATAATCAACTATTTCATGATACGTAGCAGCAGAAAATTTTCATGAAATATATACTTACAAGTTTTTTTCGGTGCTCGCCAGCTGTGATAGAGCCACCTGTGTGTGTCCTAGCAGCTACTTCCTGTCCACCACAATGATTCTTTGAATTTATCTCGGACTTCTTAACACAGTCATCACTTTGCCAAAGTTCCATCCACTTTTCCCACACATGGTCATTTACAAATTTCGATTAAACTGTAGCTCTATGCTTCTTTATATTAGAAATGAAATTCTTGTAGCATAATGCAACCTTCTTCATCCATTGTTGCTTCACCACAACTTCACTAACGAAAGCATCCCAATAGAAATTCTTTTAAAATTCAGTTTAAAGTAGTATAATTAAGTGTTAGCTGCAAAATCAAACAATTTCAATTGATTATGATCTTAAAAAACATACCTTGAATTCTCCAAAATAACCATCTTTGACATCTTGTGAGACACCTTTCCAGTTGATTCCATTAGGATCAACTTCATTTTTGAAAGATAATGTAATGGAACTGGAGCATTTGGAAGATGTCTCCAACCTGTACAACATTAAATTCAACACCAATAACACTACACAACATTTATGTACAACAACAGTAAACACAAAAACAGCAAACATATAAGTAGTAGGTACTAACCCTGAAGAAGTCAGAAATATAAGGGTCCGACATTGTTACAACTAGAATCACCTGAAGAAGATACATTTCTCTGACTAGATGTTGCCTCTGCTGCTATGTTGCTTTGAGCATTCATATTCTGTCTTATTGGGCTACTTTGGTTAGGTGAAATAGGAGATATCTCAGGAATGACCGGTGTTTGATCGGGTGGCATGGTAGGAATGAAACTTGTATCATCCTGTTCAATCACTGGAGCTGGAATAAAAGGAATTTTTGCACGATTAGCAGCGTTACTCCTGCCTATGGACTTGCCGGCACGATATCCACCTCGAGTCATATCTGAAAAAAAATAACGGTGTCATTAGATTAGCACTATTAAAAATCAAATTAAAATGATGCGATATGAAAAATTAGCAGATTATTAAAAGAAAATCAAAAAATAATAAAATGATGATATCTTAGAGAAAAATTAGTAAAAATAAAATACAACAAAGCTAAAATAACACATTTTTTGAAGCACTTGGCACAATCTATGTTTGTAACTAAAAACAAACTACTACAAAGCTAAAATAGCAGATTTCGTAGTTTCTTACTAAAAAAAAAATACAACAAAGCTAAAATAGCAGATATTTATCAAGATCTATTCACTATCTATGTCTTCTTCAAACACTTCCTCTTCATCCTCCTCTTTAGTTTCCTCTGTTTCATATTCTTCTTCTGTAGATCCATCTTGAATTTCATGATACTCTTCAAATAAACCATCATTAAGAGATTCATTCATTTCAAGTACACCCCCATTTGGACCATTCAATAGAATATCTCCATCTACAGAAACAGACATATCTATCTCATGGACTTCAACTTCTTCAACTTGAAAAGGAACATTCAGTTCTGAAGTTATCACCACTTCCTCAACTGGTAATTCAATAACATTTCGAGGTTTGACCTTCAATACAGCTAGCCAATCTTCCTTGTCCTTTTTTTTTCTTGGATAAGGTACATAACATACTTGCGTTACTTGCATTGCAATAATAAAAGGCTCATACTTTTTATACCGACGATGATGGTTAATTTCAACCAATTTGTATCGATCATGCTTCTTAATACCGACATCTATTGTTGGGTCAAACCATTCATATTTGAATAATACAGTTTTCTTTAAAGGTTCTTCACGGTATTCCACTTGTATGATCTCTTTTATCCGCCCATAATAATCCCCAAAATTTGGATCCAGGATACAAACTCCACTATTCATTGTTGATCTCATACTACCATGACATTTTGTGTGAAATTTATATCCGTTAACAAAATAAACTGAATGGGATGTAGCTCCTATTAATGGTCCACGAGCAAGACTACGCAAGTATTCATTTTCAATGGGATTGCATCGAGCCTATTTTAAAAAAACAAAGATCTAGTTAAACATGAGAAGCCAATTTAAGTACATGCATCATTATATGAAAGTTAATATTTATTTAAATCTTACATATCCGTTGAACCATATAGCGAAATTTTCTTCAAGGCTCTCGTCTATTTCACTTTGAGAGAGATTCGGAAATTTTTCTTCCAAACATTGCAGGTACATACTTCATTGCAACAAATTAATTTAAATATGAGAATTCATGATATAAGAATAGATTTTATTATTATTAAGAGAATTTGGTTACCTCACAAATGGCTCAACCTCCTCACAGTTTAGTAAAATATAAGTTTGCGCCGCCTTGATTTCATCTATGGTTAAATCTCTTTTCTTTGCTTCTCCCTAAAGGCGACCTGGATGGGAGAATATTGAAAGATTTCCTTTAAGATCTTCCACAATACCACTATCGTCATTACGATCCACATTATTATTTCGCGATATGACATGAGGTTCAAAATAATGAGAAAATAATTGTGTTGACTCCATCATCAAGTACGCTTCACAAATGAAACGCTCAACACTAGCTTTATTCCCAATCATCTTTTTAAGAGTTCCCAAATACCTATATACAGAAAAAGATGTAACATTATGTTTTGGAAGGTTATGTATTAATTAACCGTCACAAGTTTGACATAGAGTTACATATTTACCTTTCAAAAGGATACATCCATCGATATTGCACAGGTCCAGCAACCCTTGTTTCATATGGAAGGTGCACAGGAAAATGTTCCATTGAGTCAAAGAACCCTGGAGGAAACATACGTTCCAATTTGCAAAAAAATTATGGAATATCTCTCTTTAATCGCACCATATCATCCACTCGTAGAGTGGTCGAAGTAAGATCCTTAAAAAATAAGCTCAATTCTGTAAGTGCCTGCCACACATTACTAGGAAGTAGTTCACGAAAAGCAATAGGCATTAGTCATTGCATGAATACATGACAATCGTGACCCTTCATTCCAACTAACCTTTTCTCAATTGTGTCTGGCAACCTACCCAAATTTGAAACATACCCATTTGGAAACTTTAAGCCTTTCACCCAATTAAACAAGATCGCTCTTGCTTCCTTGACTAATGTATAGACAGTTTTTGGATATTGTCTATTACTATCCTTTTCCAATTGAGGTCGATCACAATACTTTGTCGTATCTAACCGTGACTGTGGATTATCTTTGGTTTTGTCATCCAAATTAAGAACAGTGTTAAATACATTATCAAAGAAGTTATTCTCAATATGCATCATATCAAGATTATGTCGAATCATGTTAGAACTCCAGTATGGAAAATCCCAAAAGATGCTTCATTTTTCCACCCACATGTCTTACATGTTATTTTATTAACTTGTTTTGCATCTAACTCTGTAACATTTCTTATCCCTAAATTACAAATCTGGTCCAAAATTTCCTCTCCTGTTCTATTTGTTGGGGGAGGTCTTTTGATAGTTTGGCCTTTAAGAAAGTTCTTTCGATCTCTCCTAAATGGGTGATGTTGGTCAAGGAACATTCTGTGGCAATTAAACCAGGATTGTTTTCTTCCATGCTGCAATCTAAAAGATTGTGTTTCCTCCGTACAATAAGGACATGCTAATTTACCCGCAGTACTCCATCCCGATAACATAAAATATGCAGGAAAGTCACTAATTGTCCACATCAAAGCTGCCCTTAATTGAAAGTTTTGCCTTTTTGAGATGTCAAATGCTTCCACACCTGTCTCCCACAAAAAGGTTAAATCCTTTATTAGGGGTTGCAGATAAACATCAATTTTATGTTTGGGATTGCTGGGACCTGGAACAATGATTGTTAAGAACATATAAGCCTCTTTCATGCACATTACTGGAGGTAAATTGTATGGAGTGACAATCACTGGCCACAAAGAATATTTTCTTCCAGAATTATTGAATGGTTGAAAACCAACTGTACATAAACCCAAACTGAGATTTCTTGGCTTGATACAAAATTTATAAGATGTAAGGTGTTCATCATCATCACCCCAATACAACATACATCCTGATTCACAACAATCAATCTTTTAAACTAGCAAACCCAAGCTACACACTAACTTCTTCGTCTGATAATAGCTATCAAGCATGATGTTATCTTCAGGTAAAGACTCTTTAAGCAATTGCATCATTTGGTTATAGCCTCTCTGCGACATATTGTTCTCCATTTTAATATTCAACATTCGAGAGACAACTACAAGTTGAGAGAGGGATGAACCGGGATATAATTCTGCATCAGCAACATCTAGCAAATCATAAAATTTTTTGGACACGGGATTAGGATCTTCCTCTATTGAATGTTGAAAAGGATGAGATGACCCGGGTTCACTATTGCTATAAGATTGCCAGCTTGAACCCTGAGAAAAGTTGGGACCAGATGCATCCAAAATCATTTGTCGGTATGGATTCTCTCCGAATGCAGGTTGACCACCACCATGCAATGCATTACCATAAGAAGTTCCACTTATATCATCTTTTTCTCCTTGATGCTTCCAAATAAAATAGTTCTTAATAAATCCAGATTGATAAAGGTGACATTTAACAGTTTCAACATCCATGAATTTATAGTTCTAACATTTTGCACATGGATATGTAACTTTGTTACCACTCATACGATTTGGTTGAGAACATGCAAATTGAATAAATTCATCCACCTCGATTACAAATCTAAAGTATAAACCCCCTTGAACATCTAACCTCTCATACATCCAACTATGTTTTAGATTATTCATCTTCCTATTAAGGTTGAAATAAAAAAAAAGATAATCAGTGCTAATTAACCAGCTTAATAAGAAACACGACAATTAGTCTTAATTAATAATTAACCTTGTTGGAAATCTTAATTAGTGATAATGTATGATCAGGCTCTATATAAAGAACTAGTTAGCAAAGAAAGCATAATTAAGTTGATCAATTGGCACTTAAATAGTTTCACTAAATTATTCAAACTTATGCTCTTAAAGTAGAAAACAAAACTAGTTTACCTTAAAAATAAGATAAAAGTGATACATACTTCTATTTTAACAAAAAATTTATTGCTACATGCTTAATATGAAAAATAAGTTACAAACATAATCGAGAAGCCAACAAGCTTAGCAAGAAAAATGAAAAAGTTGAAACAAAGTTTAAAAACACACCTGATTGAATACAATACTCCACTTATTTTACCACCAATCTACAACTTCACTGCACCAATTTCAGTAAAAAGACACCTGAAAGATAAGTGACTCAAATAAGTATTTCAACTTGAACATTAAAGTTCTTAGGCATAAGGTCTTTCTTAGATTTGTTTCATTCTCCAAATTTTCTATTGATCAAGACCCCTTGAGTTTTGAAGGTATATTTTCTCAAAGTGTAGGAGCAACATTAATTTTAAATTAAAACAGCAGTACTGTTGTCTTTTTTTACGTGTGTAGATGCTTACTTTTTCTTGTTTACAGTATGTGGATAGTTCCTTATTAATAAGTGGTGCCAGTTTCATAAACTCAATTATTTTCACTCAAGAAGATACAAAATTGAAAAGGAAACTATCAACAGTATAATATAAACAATGCAATCGATGTAGATGTTCAAATACATTTATCTTTATTCTAGATAAATGATCAACAAAAAGAATGATAGCATTACATGAGTATATGATGCATCAGTGTCAAGTCATTCAATTTATGTAATACATTCAGATGTACCGTGGGACCATAGATCGTTGACCACAATTTCTTTATATCATTACTACTATTTACTAAAATTTAAAACTATTTCTCTCATATTTCAGAGCTTCCATGGGATATAGAAGTATTATGGAGTACTAAATTTAAGCAAGCTTCTAGGGCTGCATATGGGGCGATTCAGTTTGATTTTAAAGTTTATCGATTTGACATATTTATTATCGATTTGTAATAAAGCTAAACCATTAAAAAACATTAAGATATCAGCTTATCGGTTATCGGTTTATTGGTTATTGATTGTTATCGGTTCGGTTATCGGATTAAACCGTTAACATTCAAATATTTTCCAAACATAAGCAAATCATACAGAAGCATATAAGTATAACTATGCCTTGCAAACAGCTACTGGTCTAGCACAAATAAAATAGAAAAATCCAACCAAAGTAACAGTCACACATTTGAAAATTAAGTTCAAATTTTAAACATAGTAATAATACTAATTACTAATCAAGTCTTATACTACGAGCATGATACTCCATCCTCTCCAAACAAACCAAACAAGCAGTACAATTTGAAGGCAACAAAAGAAATTATTTCAGAGAATACACAAACAACAATACCCAGAATGTCTTCAACTTACACGGAATGAACTACTGTTCAGGAAAACAGCTAGAACTGGTTACAGTACACTCTAGTAAGCTAAAAAGGGAAAGAAAAGAAAAGTATATTGACTGAATCTTTGATTACCAGATTCATTATTTATTTATGACATTTCAAAAAGCAAAATCATTTGTACACTAGAGCCACATGCTAACTTAATCACACAAAAAAATAGAAAATCTTTGAGGAACCCCAGAAAGTGAAAACCTTCTGTTGTTCAGAGAAAGAACAAGACTAGCATAAAATAAAGTTGTAAGTGATGAAAACGGCTCATCTCTTGCTTTATTCACTGTGTTTGTAAGGAAGAGAGTATGTGAAGAAAAATGGGACAAGTTTTGATGCGTAGGATAACAAAGAATGGACCAACAACAGCTATTCAACTTTCAAGAGGCAATACCTGTGACATTTGACAAGATCGAGAT
The DNA here is from genome assembly GCA_030864215.1 of Capsicum pubescens. Taxonomy (NCBI): domain Eukaryota; kingdom Viridiplantae; phylum Streptophyta; class Magnoliopsida; order Solanales; family Solanaceae; genus Capsicum; species Capsicum pubescens. Next base: position 65,205,376 of record CM061546.1, on the reverse strand, counting down.
TAGACAGAAAGTGAAGATGAAGTAGAAACTAGAATACTATCAACAACAACAGAAATTGAACATGCAAATGAGATGGAGAAAAAGGGTTACCTGAAATTTTTTGAGTTTTGACCTTCAATTTTTGATCGGAGATGGAGATGTGAGATAGGAGATAGGAGATCAGAGATGTAAGATCTTCGGCACTGAGAGGGCATGATATCGGAAATAGAGATGTGAGATCGGAGATGGAGATGTGACTAAGAGAGGGTGAGAGGCGTGAATGTGAAAGAAATCAAGAATAATATTATTACCCTAACCCTATTCCCCCCTTTTCTATACTAAAAGTAATTAATTAGAAAATAAAAATTAATATTTTACGATGTCTTCATTGGTCGCTAAATAAAATACTTTTTTTTTAAAAAAAAATGAAGGGCACCGACGAAAGTTTGTTGCTAAATCCGTTGCTACGAAATGATTAACATAGCGACCAACATTTCGTTGTTAATCCGACACTAAATTTAGGCACCAATTTTTCCCGCTATTATTTAGTGACGGAATTACAATTACGTCACTGATTCGTTGCTAATAACATATCAAAAAATTGGACTGCTATATCTACGACCAAATTGAAATATCCATTGCTAATCCGTCGCTATATAGTGATGAAATTTGGTCTGTCAGTAAATTTTGTCGCTAAACACAGTTTTTTTTGTAGTGCAAAACTCTCATTACATAGAGTTCTACTTCAAGTAAGACTCCTTCTTCAATTCCAACTCTTGTCTTCTTAGTGTTGTAGTCAAATTTCAACTCGTTAAATCAACTTATCTTCAAGTATTTTACTCAGCCACAACTTCAATTTCTCACGTGATCAGTAAGTTGAAGTTTTCAGTTGCACTGAATTAACTCATATCAACTTGTTTCATTCATATTATCATTCATCAAAACTTCAAGGTTCCAACACTTGGGTTTGGGGAGCTCAGTATATATAGAATCAATATATTTTTCAGTTTTTAGTACTTCAATCTAAATAATGTAGTAGTAAACATTAAGAGTGTGTTTGGTATGATGAAAAATATTTTCCTGGAAAATAATTTGATTTTCTACTTATTTTCTCATGTTTGGTTGGTGAGTGAAAAATATTTTTCGAAAAATATTTTATGGTGTTTGGTTGGTGAGTAGAGACTATTTTTTAGAAAAATACTTTCTAGTGTTTGATTGGTGAGTGAGAAATTTATTTTTAGAAAATACTACTAACTGTTAACTAGAATATCAGTGACTCTAGCAACTCAATAATTTGTAAGAACAAATTTAAGCATAACAAATAATATAAATATCGAATACTAAAATATTACAATCACTAAATTTAATCAACTATTAATTAGCAAATATAGGAGACACTTTTTAATATTTTGTTAGGACAATCTCAAGATACTACAATCAATAAAAATATAATGGAACGACAAGCTTATTCAACCTCGTGAAACAATTTACATCGATGACAAAATGAAATATGCAATTAGCAAAAGTAACATAGGTAAGTCTTCCTCTATGCATATGAAAATAACAGTACATTCAACGAACATTGAAAATGAGAAAAAATCGAGCTTCACTATTTTTTATTTCAAACAGTAAAAAATTGAAGCAAAACACAGTGAAAAATATTTCTGAGTAATGTAAATTTTTGAGAAATGTAAATTTTTTGAGTCATGTGAATATGAGTGTTCTTGGGGTGGGGAAGAGAGGGGTGAGGTGGGGTCATAAGTCACATTTATCATTTTCTGGAAAATGACTTCCCTTGGCCCAAGAGGGAAGTCATTTTCCCTCAAATTGAAGAAAATGAGTTGTTGTGAAAAATATTTTCCAAATATTTTATTGCAAACAAACTAGGAAAAATAGGAAAATAGTTTCCAGAAAACATTTTCCATCATACCAAACACACCCTAAGAGAAAAAGTTTATAATATTATTAATTCACTCATATTTGTGGAGAAATGTGTGAACATTTGTGATTGACCAGTAAGACATATATCATGTACCGAGAAAAGAAAGAAAAGAATACTAGAATACATGGTTATTTTGGTATTACATGAAATAGATTTACGAAAAATATATTTGACTCTAAGGAAAAATACTTGAATGACTTGAAAAGCACATTTTGGTAATTTAAGTGATAAGGGATGGTCATATTGTCATTTCACATTATTTTGATACCCAAATTATCCTCCCTAATTGAAAAACCACCCAGTTTTGATAAATCATTGCCTCACACACCTAATAATAGGCTGACATAACTTTTTTCAAGAGTTTTCTTGTCCCCCACTTTCTCCTTCCCCTTGGTCTTTTCATCTTTCCCATTTTATTTTATTTTGACATCCGTTGCTGAAGAATAAGGGAACAATTTTCTTTGGCCCATTTCTTTTGTAATTCGATTTTGACATCCTAAAGTTTGAGCCCATTCCTACTTAGAAAATTGTTACAATTGTCCTCATGTTTGGCCCAATTTGATGTGAATATGAAAAATTTTCATGGGTCATTTTTTGGGCCTGGAATACAAATTAGAATCTAAAAATTACACAAATACATAACTTATGTTTCCAATAATATAAAAAATCACAACTCCCTAAACATATTACAAAGATCCCAACATATACACATAATGCTATGTATATGTCGCCTATGTTATGTATATTAATAGGGAGAGAGAGTAAAGTAATTAAAAAAGTGGGAGAGAGTGTAATTACTTGCAAAAGGGTTGGTATTTATGTTATTTATACAACTAGAATTGTGGTAAAGTTTTGCTTAATATGGAAAAAAATATTCTTAGAAAAAAAATTGTTGAAGTGTAAATGTACAAGTTAGTATTATGTCATAAGTAACGACACCCCGTAGGCTTTAGTAATTTAATTCATTCATGTGCAATTTATTATTTTTCATTCATTTTTAATAATATGGACAATTTGGTACAAATAATAATCTAATATTTTTATTGTTAGCTTTTGAAATTGTTACGCTGATATTATTGTGTGATGCGTAGTTACATTCTTCCACACATCAAAATTTGTTAAGTCCTTTTATTCATTATATTCACTTAAGCTTTATTTGTTTTCACTTAATGGAGGTCTGAAGCTAATGGTTCAGACTTCAGCCCAGTAAGTGCATTTGTTTTTTTTAAAGAGATTCTAATGTATCTGAAAATATCTGATTGAATCAGATATGAAAAGAAGTCTGAATAGTAGTCAGACTCTTTTTAAAACATAATCCCTAACTCTCTCACTTCATTATTTCCTCACTCTTTTCACGTTATCTCTCTCCCTCTCTTTTCACGTTATCTCTCCCTCTTTCCATGTCTTTCTCTCTCTCTCTCTCTCTCTCTCTCTCTCTCTTCACTTGCTTTCCTTCTCTTTTAGGTATGATTTACTAAAAAATTGTATAAATATTTTAGTTATCAATTTGTGTATTCATTATTTGCTAAACTCTAAATTTTTGCTTGCAATTTTTTATTTTGATTATAAAATTTGTAGTTCTTTGGATAATAGAATCTTATGTGTGCCTGTTCATAACGTAACATTGAACTTGCTAATGATATTTTCACTCAGATTTCATGGTTAACAAATAAACATGTGTCCGTTCTTGTATTAATTAGATATTCAAATACTTTAATATTTATGCATCTAAGTCAAAATTATATCTGATTAATTATTTTAGTTTGTTGGATCAGTTTAATTGATAGATTACTTTATGTTGAATTTAATTTTTTATAATTACATCATATCACATAAATTTGTAATCGATATGTCTTTTTTTAATAATTTAAATAATTCAATAATTACATTTAACATAATATATTTATCTTTAAATATTTTAACTATCACTCAAATAATAATTTTGTTGTTTAAGTCAATACTTTATGTAATATTTTTTTTATATAATATAATATTTTATTAATTTTTAAATTTGAATTGCATATTTATTATAAATAAATAAATTACGTACATTCAGATGTTAAAAAACAAACAGTCTTTATCATTCAGTATTCAGATCTAGATACAACTTCTTAATCATTCAGATATCCATTTAGATTCAGACGTCTTAATCTTAAAAAAAACAAATGCACCCTTAGTGAATGGAACATTGGACATGCGTAAACGTATTGTAAAGTTTGTAAACATTTGTGGTTTCACTAAATTTATCACAATTTAAACACTGAAATTGTCCATGCATATTTCTACAATACGATTTGTGATTATTTTAGTGATTGCTAGCATGGATAATTTTAGCTTTATTTAACACATATCTTTGCAGGATGAATTAGCACTTATATTATGTAAATAGTTATTTTTTTATATGATGTTGAACATTGCTCCCTCCATTCTTTCTTACTTGCTTCATTTTGAATTTTCTCCTCCCATGTTAAAGTATAATTTGTTTAAAAGCTTACTTCTATACCCTTGTTCAATTTACGAAGACTATTAGGTGAGAATCTATTCATCAATGTATTTGTTAAGCCATGCCAACCTATGATCATGTTTAATTCATTGTTCAATTTGTGCTTGGACAATAGGACTTGTAGAGTTAAAGATGTGGACATTAAAAGAGTCAATTGAAGCGTCAAACACAATGATCATTTTATTTTGTTTCAATGCACCATTTGAAGTGACTTTCTGTTGTAGGCATATTATTTGTTTGTTGTGGTTCATTATTCAAGTGAAGAAAAGGTGTTTTTAATGAGTTTGATGAAAGGTAATTGACTGTAATAAAATTTTTCTTTGTTCATTTCACACTTCTACTTAGAAATTGATGGAACTGGATAACTTTTCATAAACCCAAATAACGAAACTAAGAATTGAAGTTGAATGTAATTCGAAAAAAGTGTGTTTTTTCATAAATTTTTTAGTTAAATCTAATCAATGTTAAATGAGTTCAATGCATAATCTAGGGTTTGTACCAAATTTTTTTGATAATTTTTATGAATCAACAGTCCTTTAATTAATTTGTGTGTTCCGTTGTTGGCATAAAGTTAAAGCTAGTGTAATAAGAAAACATCCATTCATTAACTGAAAATCGAAGAACATACATGGTCAACCCCACACAACGAAAAAATAAGAAACTTAAATTAAAAGATTGAAAAAAAACAAAAAGAAACAACAACCTGAGCAGCAGGATCAACACCCTCAACAGCCCCACCACTTTCTTCAATCTTCTTGTTGTTAATCTCTCGTATGTAGGTGTGAAAAAAATGCCTCAACTCCCACAGATCTCGCTTAAGCTGTTTCAAACACTAATTAATGTCCCCCATCTTTCAGCAACTCAATCTCCCAAATAGTGTAATAACATTTTCTTCTTCGGACCATGCGACTATTCCCATTGTTTGAGGAAGACATTATTTTGTGGTTAAAAGAGGCATTTGGAAAGTTGTTAAGCAAACTCCCTATGGTAAAAGATGAACAATATTGCAAAGAAAAGAGGATATCTAAATTGGCTAAATATTTTGTTGGAGAATTAAATGAGAAATAAATTGTTACACCCTTTCCGCAACCAACAAGTTCATCCGCTTACTATACCTAAACATTGATATTGGTAACGTCACCTAGGTTCTAGCAAAAGGAGTGAACAATGTTAAAGTCAGTCATAACGGTCAGACTATATGCTGTCATTGTCAAGGGTTTTCTACTCTTTGCCAAATCCTATCAAAAATCAACCAAATCCGCCAAGAGGATTTGAAGAGTTTTCTCACCTTTGTCATCCAAAATCTAGCAAAAAGATTTGGTAAATCTAAATGACTTCTTTTACAATTTTTGAACATCATCAAACGAAAAAAATACACAGAAAAAGAAAGAAATAATTATGATAGTTTTGTTAATGCAGTGAAACTAAAGAAAAATAAAGAGTTATTAATGGAATTGAAAATAAACTAAAGAGTACAAATATGAAATAAAAATAGACATTCAAATTAATCAATATTCCAAGCAATAAAACTACGGATATCGTCGTATAAATTCTTTTTGAAACCTGTACTACCTGAAAACTACTTCACACATCAATTACATGTTGAATATATAAGAAGACATATCCTGCAACATTGTAGCCGATCGTGAAGTCCAAAACATCTCCTATCCAAAAATCCACTTTATGAATGAAATTTCTCCACCCTTCATATATCATCCGCCTATTCTGAACTCCAAAGCAGGTGACTTTAGCCTTTATACAACTTGATGGTACCTAAATAACGAATGGTTATTTGCATCGGGCCGATGGAGAAGTATTAACTTACATCTTGTGGTATCCACTAAAAAAGAGAGGGGGGGGGGGAGATGGATGAATTACTCAAATTTGAAAGAGAATGAAAGTTAAATGAAACTAACAAAGAAACATAAAATCGTCATTGAAGAAAAAATTAGAAATTACCACTCCATCATCAGTCACGTACGATCTGTGCAATGTAATACTGAATGTTGGTCGGTCATCAGTTGTGTTTCCACGAACTGGAGTGAACCTTGTCATTTTCTTTGGGAGTTAGGGGAGGGGAGGTAGGATAATAGGGTTTTGGTTGAGATTTTGTTGTGTATTGTGGAGTATTGATTGTAATAAGTAGTGGAGTAAGGATATTTTCAGGTTTCCTCCAAATAAATACAGAAAATATTTCAGTTGAAATGATTTTTGAATTCCAAACACATGGGGAACCACCTTCAACACATAAAAAATAGTGCGAAACTATGATTTTTAACTCGGGACCTATGAAATGTAAAGTTGATGGTTGACCAATTTGCTGCAATAGTATTCATTCCTACTTGGCATGCACTATATTTTTATTAATTTTTTTATTTAGGTATATCATTAAGGAACCTAATTATTTATTTAAAGTAACACACAAATTAAGTGACTCATTTTTATAATTTAAATATTTTACATGTAGATTTTGTGTCTGTAACAAAAAATGTCATGATTGAATATTCAATTGATTATCCAAATCGTGACGAGAATAGCGAGTTCAACTGAATGACTTATAATCAATAGTTGTTGATGTAATATATTTTGTTCATACTTTAAGTATGAACATGACACGACAATAGTGAACCGAATTAGTTGATGCGAAGAGTATGAAAATGTTGATTAAATAAATTTTTTTAATTTAATCTATAATAGTGAACAAGTTTGATTGACGTATAATCGTAAATGTTGGCTCAATCTATGTTTGGTGTAGCCGTAGTTGTTGATTTTCATATTTTTTTGTAATTGTATACATTTTGATTTTTTCATGGACATAGGAAGAACGATGAATGTTTTAGGTAGATACAATTTATTATTTGTCACAATTAAGAAATTAGTTTCAATTCTAAGTAGGTGTAGACTGCGAATATTATCCACGATATTGTGAACTATTATTTCAAAATATTGTGAAACGTGATTTTAGTCAATTACATAGAACTTGTGTGGCCGTAAATATTTTGTTGAATTATGAATAGTTGTAATTTTGAATAACGCCTCATAATATAACCTAAAATCCAAACGTCATTTTCGAACCAAAATCCCATGGCCTACTAATTTAATTGTTGTATTGCAAATAAAAATAAATAAATTTTTACCAGCTTAGTGGGTGTTCGAATTGACTTATTTTTAGATACTTTTGACTTTTAAGAATTTTATTTTTTCATTAAAAGCCTACCCTACCACTAATTAATGGTTCACTTAGTTACTATTTTTTCTAACCAATGCATTTGCTACTCTTTATTTCACGAAACACGATTTTGTTTCTTCTATTTTGCATTCATTGATCCTCTTTTGAAAATAAAACATATAGAAAATTGATTAGTGATTTTGGTTACTCTTAAAAAAAAATTCAAGATAATAATATGGAAACAACAAAATAAATAAAAATGAATAAATCCGTTGAACATAAACAACCGAATATATTTATAAAAACAAATAAAAACAACAAAGTATTAGTAATGTCAGATAAAAAATGGGAAAGTTTCTGTGCTTGCAATAAGATTTTGTAGGTGTGGGTCCTGATTAAGAATAATTATTTTAACACAATTTTCACAACTCTGTAAGAGTAACATATGTAAAACATCTCCTTCCCTAAAATTCGTATCCCTGCTAAATTCTCTCCATCCGTTGTTGATCCTACGATGGTTGTTGATACCGCAAGGACCAACCTAAACTAGATACACCACAAAAGTTGAATGAATGATCTTAATCGGCGTTGGTCTTGGAGGGAAGTAGTCGTTGACACTTAGTGGAAGCCACTACAATTCGAAAAAGTGACTAATGCATTAAACGAAGACACATACAAAGAACTATTTTTAAAAATAATAAATAAATCTACCAGTAAGTCAAGCGTAATGTAGCTGCGGCGTAGATTAACTTGGAATTGATGAAGGGGGCCTATCTACGTTTGAACGGGAATGAGCGCCGACATATTTTTTTAGAGAGATATGGAGGAATTTAGTAGTTGGTTGTATATAGTTTAGGCGAAGCGTGCACTGTGATGTCTTTTAAAGAGGGGAGGAATGTGAGAGATGACCTAGATTCTAACGGTTTGTATTCATAGAGGTGACCTAGGTAGTTGTATTTGAAAGGATCAACATTTATTGCTAAAAAAAAAACATGCATCAGGGAGAGTCAAACACGCGACCTAAGGCATATGAATATAATGTTTGACTATATTTTCTACTAGACCTTTCAACACAATGCATGCGGCATAATAATCAAACCATCTTCGAACTTGTACATTTGATAAAATTCGGGACATGAAATTTTAGAATGAATGTGCGTTATCAAATTCGTTGATTCTCAAGTTATCAACGTATATCAAATTATGTGAATTCACTCTTTTCAGGGGATTGTTGAATGAACGTATGTCATTAATTGCATCGATTTTTAATTTGTGAACATTATATCAAACTTTATTAAATTCATTCGTGACATGGGATTATTGAATGAAAGTACGTTATGAATTGCATTGACTCTTAATTTATCAATATTATATCAAACATTATTAAATTCACTCATGACATGGGACTGTTGAATGAATGTACGCCATGAATTATGACTATTTTCAATTTGTGAACATTATATCAAACTTTATTAAATTCACTCATGACATGGAATTATTGAATGAATGTACGTCATGAATTGCGTTGATTCTCAATTTTTCAACATTGTATCAAATTTATTAAATTCACTCATGACATGGGATTGTTGAATGAATATACGTTATAAATTGCGTCGATTCTCAATTTATCAAAATTATATTAAATTTTATAAAATTCACTCGTGACATAGGACTGTTGAATAAATGTACGTTATGAATTGCGTCAATTCTCAATTTATCAACATTGTATCAAGCTTTATTAAATTCACCCTTGACATAGGATTGTAAAATGAATGTATGTTATGAATTGTGTCGATTCTCAATTTATCAAGTTATATCAAACTTTATTAAATTCAATCGTGATATGTGATTGTTGAATAAATATACGTTATGAATTGCATCGATTCTCAATTTTATCAACATTATATCAAACTTTATTAAATTCACTCATGACATGGATTGTTGAATGAATGTATGTTATGAATTGTGGTGATTCTCACTTTATCAACATTATATCAAACTTTATTAAATTCACTCGTTACATGGGATTGTTAAGTGAATGTACATTATTAATTGCGTTGACTCTAATTTATCAATATTTTATCAAACATTATTACTGTAATACCCCAAAAATTCAGACCAATATTAGAACCATGCTTCGAGCTCACGAGAAATAAATTATAGTTATTTGGTAGTTTTATGAGTGAGTTTGATGTATATTAAGGCCTCAAATAACTCCCAGCTATTAGACGAATCAAAATATCCCTTACCGATTGAGTTTTTAATAAGAATATTTCCTTAGTCAACTTCAAACGAGCATATCTTTTGATCTACTTAGAATTTTCCAGTTTAAGACCCACCAAAGTGTAGAAAATTCAATCAACTTTTCAACGATACCAATTTTGTCTTAATGCGATAAACAGGTAAGAAGTTATGGAGATTTTAGTTCCAGGTAGTAAGACATCGCGATACCACCACGTCGCGGTGATAGGACAAATGACATTTGTCCTTCATTGTCATAATCCAGTAGCTCATCATGGTAAGTTCTTGTCACATTAGAAATCGCAATAAGAACTATACCGCATCGTGGTAGAGTGCAAATCCGCACTCATCAGTGTCCAGTGACGCAACGCGATAGCACCGCATTGCTCAAGAGTGTCGGTTCACACTCATTCTTTTCCAGTGATGCAACATGATACCACTGCGTCATGCCAAAGTGCAATTTTGCACTTGTCCGAGGACTGCACTAGCATAAAAATTCCAGTGGCTCACCGCGATGGCACCGCATCGCGGTGAAGGCCAGAAATGGAAATTTCAGTGACGCAAATTTAATTCTTTTCAGGGGAAATTTGGTCTTTTTATGCGACCCTAATCAGTTCAAAACACGTAATTAATCCCCAAAATCTGATTAAGTCATTATTTACTAAAAATTTTCCCAAATCAAGAGTATTCTTCCCCAAGTAGAAAACCCTAGCTTTCAAAACTCAAGATCAATCCTTAATAAAATCACCAAGAAACTTCAAGAATTCGTCAACCAGGTATGTTAGGTGTTCATCCTTGGGTTCCTTCCACCCTTGGAGTTTAAGAATCATTTTTAAAACTACAAGTTTTTATATTCATGATTTACATGTGCAAATTGAGTTGTATTCATGTTTGTGTTGTTGTATGAGTTTCAATTCAAGATTTAATTATAAGTTTCATGAACATAAGATGGCATGTATGTTGATTGATGTAATTCCCATGTCAAAACTTTTGCAATAGCAAGTTTAAGTTATAGTCATGATGCTTATGTATTGTTCATTATCATATGCATTAATTATGCTCCCCAAGTGTTTGATAGAATATCCATGTGAATTGAATAGTGGAATCATGACATGTTAGCATGTGTTCTCATTCATGTACAAGTTCATGACCTCCAAGTGTTTGACAAAATATCTCAGTGAATGAATTGTGAACAATTGATGAATTCTATGCTTTCAAGATTTGCTATGTTTTATTATTGATGTTATCGAGTTCTGGGGTTATTTAATACCCGAAATATAGCTTTTTACTTAGTTAAAGTAGTTATAGAATAGTCTCAGTAAAGGTCGCGAATAGTATTACTTAGGTAGTTAATAGAACTCAGTGAACCTAGTCCATCTCATTCAGTCCGCACCATCAGTGTCAGTTCGGTTACGCTTAGTACAGTCTAGTTAAGTAATCCGAGTCATTTCAGTTGGGAGTAGGATTCAGCACCGAGCGAACCCAGGTATGGGGCATTCCTCTTAGTATAGGCTTTGACCCTTAGTAGCAATCTGTAAGACCCTGCAAAGTTCCCTCGTAGTTTGAGCCTTAGGGCATGTCAAGTGAGGCGTGATTTCGGCCCTAAAAGATTGAGAAGTGGCTTATCAAGTGAGAATCGTGTTAATAATTTGTAATTTCCCTTATTTCAACTTTTTATCACATAGGAAATTCGATAAGCTTTTCATCGATATAAAATTTGCCCAAATCCGATACCCGAGTAAGAAGTTATGGCTAATTTAAGTCCTAGTCGTAAAACAGTGTCATTTTAGTGCTTGACGCATCGTGGAGAGGGTCTACTTGACAATTGTCATATTCCAATGGAACCCTGCGATAGTGGCACATTACGAAGGAGTTTCAGGTCCTAACCAGTGGGATAACGCGATGGCTCTGCGTCGCGGTGATACCCAAATTACCATTTGTCAATTTTTAGTGAGCCACCACGATAAGTGGCGCGTCACGGTGACCCATGAAATTGGGTTCCCAGTTTAATTTTTCTAGATTCGTGCAAAAGCCAAAAAGGGTACTTTGAACTTTTTCTAAGCCTATAAAACCGTGCAAACTCCAAATCAAAGTCATTTGCAAGCATCCTATGAGGTTTTTCTCAAGTTTTCTCTCAACAAAAATCCTAAGTATCCAAAACCTCTTCCAAGAATCTCAAGAATCCACCATAGATTTTCTAAATTGAGTCAAGATTCAAGGTTCCCAAGTCAAGGGCTTCAAGAACCCTCTCCCAAGAGTGAGAAGAGGAAGTTTAGAGCAAGCTTGTTCATCCAATTCCATAATCCAAGGTATGTGGGGTTTTGAACAAGAGTAACCCTTTCATCCTTGTGCCCAAAAGGCTTATTTACATCATGAATTTCCTGAAATCTATGAGGTTTTTACATGAATTTGAATTGGGGGTTTTCACCCATTATAATTGAATGCATTATCTTGATATTTTCCATGAATTAAGAGTCAAATAGGACGATTTCTGCATGTTTTATTGAGAATTTACAGCTGGGTATAAACCCCATAATTTTACTCCTTGAGAAGCTAATATTTCCAATGTTGAGATATTGAAGCATATGACTATATTGAGATTTTGAGATAAATTGTTGAAATTCCCAGATTTTCACATGATTTATGAATCTATATGCTATATATTATGATTATGATGATCTTTAACTTGAGATTGAACTATGGGTTAGTAAGCCCTATTTGAGACTTGTGAAATTATGAACTCTTGTGCTATAAGCACCCATGATTTGAGTATTTTGAGATGACTGAGAAATGAATTGACCTAATGGTCCGAAATCTTTGAAATCCCCTTCATCATGTGAGATTATCGATTTGATTATTTGGTTTGTGGTGAACCATGAGATTATTCTAAATGTTAATTCTTATGAGATGAGGGCAGATAATCTAAAGGGAGTAGTATTTAGCACCGAGCGGGTAAGTTACTACGGTTTCTTACCCCAAAACTATGTGCCACCGTAGGTTGGGCCTGAGTCCGAGTTTATGATGATTATGATTAGGCTCGAGGATGAGTTTTGTTTAGTGATCACTAGACCTAGGTTATACTCCCTGGCAACAGTATGACGCTCCTTCCCAACGTGGGGTCTCCTCCGTAGGAGGACAAAATTTTGGACTCCATGTAGCTCGCATGGTTTATGTTGGTTATGAGAACCTCCCTTGCCCTTTAAACTTTGAGATCATTACTTCCTTGAAAACTAAAGTATTTTCCCTTCCTATGAGCTATTTTCCTAATGGTAAAGTTGCAAAATGGTTCCCTAACTAAAGCATTTCCTTGATATGAGTTGTTTTCTCTAAATGAAAGTATTCTTCCTTGATATGGTAGTTTCCATGAATCTTTGAGATAAGTTATTTCCTTAAACTAAAGTATATTTCCATTGAGATTGAATAATTTTCCTAAAGCTTGAAATGAGATCCTTTCCTAAAGTGAACAAAATGCCTTCATGTTTCAAAATTATATGATTCCGAATTCTAAGTATTTGAGTTTAAAAGAGTTATGAGAACTTGAGTGTTAAATAAGTTCTACTCTCCATGAGATATATGAATGATTTGAAAGTACTATTTAAAGTTCCTTTAGCATTAAGGATTGAGAATAAGAGAAGATTTTCGATTTCAACGTTAAAGTATGATGACTAACGAGATTTGTGTTACATGCTTCATCTGGCATGACTTATGAGCTTTACATTTTATACTTGTTCAAGCCATGTGAGTCATCCCATATTGCATGCATGATTTAATTGAAGAAGATTGATACTATTTTATACATATGCATTCACGCTGCGTACATTCCCAAGTGCTGATCCACATATACGTCTATGTACTACATTATCTCAAAATATAGGTGCAAATATTTGTAGCGCATGCATCATATCCAGTCAGTTCGCAGCTTTCAGTCAGCAGGTGATGTGTCCCCTTTTTATTCAAGGGCTCAAGTCAGTGATACAGTTGAATCGTGTCGTATTTTCCTTATTTTGTCGTATTGAGTTGGGGTTGTTAGGAGTCATGAACCAGCTAACTATGGTCAGTACTAGTAGAGGCTTCATAGACAGTTAGTAGGATTTGATGCATTGTGTTTTAATTTTATAGTAAAAGCAGAGTTGTAACCATGTGACTTCAGTTTTGTATTTAGCCAATTTAAAATAGAGTTATTTTCACCTTATTCTTTCAGATTTATGCACTTTTTTCAGTTGCTTATGAGTTATGCCTATAGAAGGGTTATATTGGGGTCACTTGTGACCCTAGGCACCATGTGGGGTCCCGAGGGGTGATTTTGGGTCGTTACACAATCCCTGAGTTACAGAACTACGTAGCCAGCGTAGGTTTGAGATGTCTTCCTGTTAGTTTTGGGTTGAAACATATCTCATGATGTCTTTCTATTATTTTAGGGTTGAAAAGGTGTCTTCTTGTTAGTTTAGGGTTGACCCAGACATTGTTAGTACCCGTGGCACGGTACTAGCACCCTTCCAACTGGGGTCACAGGTTGGACGGACCCCTATCGGCTCAGACTGGGGCATGTCAGTTAGATGATACCTCTCATAGTTTTAGTATTCAGTTCAGAACTCAGTTCAGTTTTGCTTGACCATAGCATTCATTTTATCCGTTATTCAGTTATCAAATTTCACTATTTTAGTTACAAATTATATCAAAAGTACATTATATGCTTGGTCAGATATTCTTAGATCTTACAGCTTTTACACATTTATATTCAGTATCCTCATGTTGACCAGACCATCTCTACTCCATGAATGTTTACTAAGTTACTTCAATTTATTTAGCTAGTTATTACTTCATGCTCAGTTATTCCATGTTATTCATTCAGTTTGTTATCATTCTTGCATATGAGCCCATGCATCTCAGCCTTACCTAATTTAGCATACCAGTACATTCAAAGTACTGATTGGATACTAGTTTCTTATGCTATGATATTCATATCATTGGTTTGGATGCTCAGATTCCCGACCGTACCTAGATATCCCAGCGCACCAGTAGCAGAAGCAATGGTGAGTCCTAATGTTCCAAGGACCAGTTATGTTATTTCAATTTTTTTCTCAGTTTTAGCAGAAAATCGGAGTTAGTTGGGGGTTTGTCCCATCAACTCCTCAGTTATTCAGTTAGAGGCTTTCAGAACAGACAGTTAGTTAGCTTTTTAGTATGTTTTCAAATGTTAACTTCATGATTTAGTATTGATTACAGTTTTTTTTAAAACCTTATATCGTTTCAGTTAAATTTCGCACATGTTCTCTTTGTCATCAGTTTTTGTTCAGTGCTCACAGAAGGTACCAACTCATGGATTAACTTTTGGTCTCTCGGGACTGTAAGCACTGTGTGTCACCCAGGATGTACTCTCGGAGCGTTACAATTAAATTCACTCGTGACATGGAATTGTTGAATGAATGTACGTCATGAATTGCGCCGATTCTCATTTTGTGAACATTATATCAAACTTTGTTAAATTCACTAGTGACATGGGGTTGTTCAATGAATGTATTCCATGAGTTGCGTCGGTTGTCAATTTTTCAACATTATATCAAACATTATTAAATTCACTCATGACAAGGGATTGTTGAATGAACGTACGTCATGAATTGCGTTGACTCTCAACTTGTCAACATTATTAAAATCACTCGTGGCATGAGGTTGTTCAATGAATGTACGTCATAAATTACGTCGACTCTCAATTTGTGAATATTATATCAAACTTTATTAAATTCGCTCGTGACATGGGATTGTTCAATGAATGTACGTTATAAATTGTGATGATTCTCAATTTGTCAATATTATATAAAAAAATTATTAAATTTGTTCGTGATAAGGGATTGTTGAATGAACGTACGTCATGAATTACATTGACTCTCAACATGTAAATATTATATCAAACATTATTAGATTCGCTCGTGACAAGGGATTGTTTAATGAACATACCTCATGAATTGTGTTAACTCTTAACTTGTCAACATTATATCAAACATTATTAAATTCACTCATGACAAGAGATTGTTGAATGAACGTACGTCATGAATTGCATTGAATCTCAACTTATCAAACATTATTAAATTCGCCCTTGACAAGGGATTGTTGAATGAACGTAAGTCATGAATTGCGTTGACTCTCAACTTGTCAATATTATATCAAACATTATTAAATTCTCTCGTGACAAAGGATTATTGAATGAACGTACGTCATAAATTGCGTTGAATCACAATTTATCAACATTATATCAAACACTATTAAATTCGCTCGATACAAGGTTTTGTTGAATGAACGTACGTCATGAATTGCGTTGACTCTCAATTTTTCAGAATTATATCAAACATTATTAAAATCACTCGTGGCATGGGATTGTACAATGAACATAGGTCATGAATTGCGTTGACACTCCACTTGTCAATAATATATAAAATATTATTAAATTCGCTCGACACAAGGGATTGTTGAATGAACGTACGTCATGAATTGCATTAACTCTCAAATTTTTAATATTATATCAAACATTATTAAATTCACTCGTGACAATGGATTGTTGAATGAATGTACGTCATGAATTGCATTAACTCTCAAATTTTTAATATTATATCAAACATTATTAAATTCACTCGTGACAATGGATTGTTGAATGAATGTACGTCATGAATTGCATTGACTCTCAATTTGTCAACATTATATCAAGCATTATTAAAATTACTTGTGACATGGGATTGTTCAATGAATGTACGTCATGAATTGCGATGATTCTCAATTTGTGAACATTATATCAAATGTTATTAAATTCAATCGTGACATGGGGTTGGTCAATGAATGTACGTCATGAATTGCGATTATTCTCAATTTGTGAATATTATATCAAACTTTATTAAATTCACTCGTGACATGGAGTTGGTCAATGAATGTACGTCATGAATTGCGACAATTCTTAATTTGTGAACATTATATCAAACTTTATTAAATTCACTCGTGACATGTGATTGTTCAATAAATGTACGTCATAAATTGCGATGATTCTCAATTTGTGAATATTATATCAAACTTTATGAATGACAAGGATCCCCTCATCGAATTGTAGTGTCGTCAATTTGATCTAATTAGTTAGACTCTATTACTTCACGCGATTACTAATTAATTAATCGTCTCCCATGTTATAAATGAACGTTTAAAAGGCACACTTTTTAATTTATTTTATATGCTCTTTAATTTTGTTGTGGCAAAACATTCCAACTTTGTTATTTACAGCTTCATAATCGTGCAATTCTTTGGCATATCACTCACAGGTTTATCAAACTTTATCTTTCTCTCCTAATTTTTTTCCTATGTGGTAATTGTTTTGTTTATTTTTTAAAATAAAAAATAAAGCGTAAAAAGGTCAGATGAGAACTCCAACGCTCTATGTGAGAAGAGCATGGAGCAACGTTTGGGAGATGTTGGCAAACAGTACGTTGCAAAAGATGTCGATTGTGCAAATCCTAGTTGAACGGCGGGTGAATGAGATCGAGGTGATGACGAGGTCAAATATCGAGGCCAGCATAGCTGACGTTGCTCAAGTGCAACCACCTCCACCCTCTCTCCCTCCTAACAAAGATTAATGTCTAATTCCACATAAGATATTTTATTCTTTGAACTCTTATGAAATGATTGTTCGATATGATTAATTGTCCAATGTCAAAGTTTTTATGAAATTTTGTATAATTATTTTGCTATTTCTCATTCTGATTTTCACATAAATTTTAGTTTCGATTGAAAACCCAATGAAATAAGAAGTGCAATTCCATTCGATTTTTTAATCTGAGAGTAGCTGGTATTATTTGATAGACGAATTTTTTGATTTTATTGGAATAACTGAAAAAACTTATTATTTATTTGGTGTCAACTTACTACATAAATTTAATGATATCGTAAATGATATGAGTTGGAATTTTATGTTTAGGACTTTAAAAAGAGTTGATTAGCATAGTAGAATTGAAGAAACAATAGTTGGATTTGCCCTTACTTTTCACTTCAGATATCTAAATGTGATTTAAATATTAAATGAATGGCTATAAAAATTTGTTATGGTTTGTTATGGTTGCCTTAATGTCCATTGGTAACAACAAATCAATGGTTTAGCTGTGCAAAGTCACTCAGCAATAACAAGTGGGACTTTTGGTATGCATTCACTCAACCTAGGTAAAATCAAACGTATGAACATGCTTCAAAGTAGAACCATCACCTAATCTTTCACATTATGTAAGAGATAAGCATGGGGGTAGGATGTTCAATATTTTTTAGGTTATTGATCACTCCAACTACTCTCTAAATTATGTGTCATCATGCCACACGATATATTTTGCTTTACGAATATTTTATTTTGATCAATATAAGTAGGCGTTTGGCCATGTATTATTTCTTTTTTAAAAAAAAATATTTCACATCACTGAAAAATTATCAAGATGATGTTTGTCCACGAAAATTAAATTTAATAAGTAGGGTTTTTAGGTCACTGATGTAAATTATCATAGTGCAATACAATTTGAAATAAGATTGAAAATTTCTTTGGAAAAAGAAAATAAGGTAACCCAACTCGAATAAATTATATTGACACTGTTATAATGTGGTATCCGTAGTTAGACGAATACATTTATTTTATTTGGGTTGCATTTATGACCATCGTTAATATCTCATCTGTGTTTGTGTCGTGCAAAGTCAACTAAGGAGATGTGGCTTCTCTGCGATGAACTAAAACTTCATCCAATCCAAGATACGGTAGGTTAGGCTAGGCTAAGAAGAAGTCAAATGGTTCACACTATTAAATGCATTTATTGAGATTAATCAAACCGGATAGTGGTCAATTAGTCAATGCGATGCCATTTTAGATGAATCAGTCTATGTGTTACGTTGCTTAATTTTTCATCACATCGATCAAAATCTTATTAAAACCTACTTCATTGTTAAATGAAATAAAATTTATTTTTCAACTAGAAAATTAAGTCTCTTGGAACTCAACCAAGAAAATATAATATGAAAGGTATAGCTGGAAAAAAATACTAACATGTTTTACATCTTAAATAATGAACATTTTAATTATTAATTATCTTGAACATTCTAAAAAATAAAAAACCTATAACTCAATTAATTTTGATCGGAGGGTGTATTGGTTGGTTTAAGTCTTGTGATCTCACAATGGTGCGAGATATGGCATGCTACACTCAATATTCACATCAAATTAATGAGCATTCATAAAAAAAGAGGTATGAAATCCTGTAAATTTACTATTAATAATACAATCACTCATGACACGGGGTAGAGTGTTGATTGTGTACTAAGATGATTGGTCAGTGCAACCAGGCTGTCTACTTTGCCTATCCACTGTTCCAAAATCTGAAGTTGGTTTTAAATTTTTCAAAAAATATCAATGTAGCTTACTCGCCTTATTTTTTTAGCTTCGTGTTTTGTTATTCAGTTTATAGTCATCTACAATGTCTCAGGCCTCTCAAACATCTAATGCAACCAACAAACATTATTTTTGTTATCGCGATAATCCAGCTGTCTGGAAGAAGTCACGCACCGATTCAAATCCAGATCGGTGGTTCTTTAACTGTGCGGTTGGGCAAGTGGGTGGTTTATTTTACCGAATTGTAATTATTTTTATCTATTAAATGCAATCTAACTCTTCTAATTTGGGATAGTATAACGACGGATGCTCTTTTTTCGAGTGCCCTTTTTTGAGTGGCTTAAAGAGGATTCACCGGCGAGTGGCCTTCTACGTGTAATTTGCAAGGAGTTTCCAAGTTTGAAATCCTCCAAAAGCTTTAGTAATTCGAAGAAAATAGCAATCTTCTGACGTCACTGCTCGTCGAAGCCGAAGGGCGAAGGAATCACTTGAAAGGATTACTAAAAGAAATCGAACTGGAGAGGGATCAACTAAAACAAAGGTTGATATTCCTCAGAGAAAAAGATAATGCCCTTAAAAATTTGTATTATGTTTTGGTGTTTGCATAGTTTCTTTGAAGATTTGTAATAGGAATGTACCAGAACTGAAAAATATATATATTTTCTCCTAAACTATTTAACGATAATGTGAACTTATTATTTTGTAATCAACAATGGGATCAGTCTACAATTTGAAGAGTTGCTAAGTAAATCTATTACAGGTAAATCGGTTAGCACACTAAAAATAAATCTATTGCTACTCGATATTAATTAATTAAAGGTATACTATTAAGCATTCTAAATAACCAATCCACACAAAACCAATAAATGTAAGAATATGTTAAAGTGTGACTGATTCTTTAAGGGCAGAAAAGTCATGGCAAAGTATTTAATTTTTTGATGATGAATTGCAAAATTTTATGTTGTTCAAATGTAAATGATTTTAACTTTTGGACAAGGGAAGAAAACTCTCCAAACTCTTTGTGATTGTAGTTAAAATTTTGCAATTTAAATTCGGAAGAAAAACCTCAAACTGTTTAAATTTTTATTGATGAATAGAAAGATCTTAAGTTGTTACTACTATATAAAGGTGTTGTTGCTTGTGCTATATCATAGTGGACACTTATGATTTGTATTCTGAATGTGTTAATTTGAAAAAGGTAAGAGTAGACATAATTCTGTTTTTTGCTTCTAGTTTTATCCTTCAGTATATTAGAATTATGATTTTCTATGTTTAATTTTTGTTTATGCAGCCTTAAAATGGAGATTGAACAAATACGCTTTTGAGTTGAATCTTTAAAGGAAAGAATTGAAAGTCAGCAAGATCATGAAGAATCTGATAAAAAATTATCGATATTGTCTGAGAAAATTCAAACACTGAATAGTATGCTAGGGATTTACTCAATCGCATGGGCGTCGATGCTGATGAATGTCTTATTCCTACAGCATCACCCCCTGGTCAATGAATATTGGTTGATAAGTGTTAAGGTTATTTTTACTAGGTTCGACTGTTATGGATGTAATTTTATTTTATGGAAGCATTGTCGAAGGATAATTGCATTATTTTTGACCTAATATTTGCACTGTGATTTGCGCTAACCTAATTATTTGCATCAAAAGTCTATTGAAAAGAACAAAGTAGCATAACAAAGAGAGCATTTTCTATTTGCATTATTCAATCTTATAAAATACATATGGGATGACCCTAACTTATGAATTTCAATACTCACAATTGCTTACCGATAAATATTGTAATACCCCGATCGTTCCTTAAGCCTAAATCTATCTTTTGAGTGGATAGGGGTGGCTTCCAAAGTGATTGATGTTTATATTGTGTTGTATTTCTCTAATTTCTACTTTTTGTCATGTAGATCATTGAATAAGCTTTCCATCGATACCAATTTCATCGAAATCCGACAAGGAAGTTATGGCCGTTTCACTAAGCGATGTCGGAATCGTCCAGGCCTGACGGTAGACCTGAAGGACCGTCAAGTCCTTGGTGGACCGTCAATTGTCTCATCAATCCAAGGCAGTAACCCCTTTTTCTGGCCATCGTGTGACGGCCAAAATAGTGGGCCGCCAAAACTTTGACGGACTGTCAAGGAGACCGTCAACTCAAGGCAAAATGTCCCGTTTCTGGCCCCCGAGTGATGGACAATCTAGTGGACCGTCAGTTTCCTGACGGATCATCACTTTGACCATCACGTCAAGGTAGAATGTCCTAGTTTTGTCACTCGAGTGACGGATGATCTGGTGGACCGTCAGTTCCTCTAACGGACCGTCAGTTCGACCGTCACAGACCCGATCGACAATTTTTTTAACTCATTTTTTTAGGGGCATTTTGGTCATTTCCTCCCATTTTGGTCTTGTATATATATATATCCAAGTAGAAAAGAGAAGTTCTTTTTTTTCTCCTTTCTCTTCCATAACCCTCTAGAAAATCGTGTGTTAACGACTTGGGTTAAGGTGGGAAAAGACCCCATTGACCCTCACTCATTTAAACTAAAAATTCGTAACCTAAATTGCAATTTGAAGGCTCACCGTGACGCGGTGTAATTGTTGTGGCTAACTGTCTCACACAAAAAATGCCATAACTTTTCACCCGGGTATCGGATTAAGGATAAATTTTATCATTGGAAAGCTAATTCAATTATCTACAATTTGGTGTGTCTTGATATGAAAAATTCTACATACATCAAAAGTTATACACTTTCAAAGTTGACCCTTATAGAATCAAATACCAAATTTTGGACGAATCTAAGGTTCTTAGCTCAACTTAGCTCTAAGTGATATCTATGAACATTTTTCACCTAATAAGAACTTCACACACTAGGATAAAGGCCATGACACATGCATTTAAATTATGTATCAAGAACATGACAAATACACCTTCACCACGACACGCTAACGCTGCCACCGCTATAGCCACCGCGACGCGCCACAATCGCAGTGACTTGCTGTTTTGGAAATCCAAACATGGTCCAAACCTTATCCTAAAAATTTGAAAACCTATCCGAGACATGATACTTACACCCCTGAACATGAATCAACTCAAAAACTTACGTATCGGGGTTGGAAAGGTCACTTTAAAAATCATCAAAGTTAAGTGGCCAAAACTTAAGTGAAGTCCCCAACACTTAGCTAAATTTTCAGGCTTTTAGCCTCTTATACAAACACTAGGAGCTGAACTGAACTAAGAGAAGTATTGGGTATTATAGCCCGTAAGGGTTTTCACCGATAAGACTCTCTCATATTTATCTCTCTCAACTTACCATGATCTTATGGTGCCCGTGAGGGTTTTCACCAATAAGAATCTCTTATTTTATTTTTCTCCTGATTCCTTATCCTGAGGAAGACAAGTAGTACCCAAAATACATAATAATATCCATTTCATGCTTAGCCTTACCATTCTTAAAGATTGCCCTGAAGGTCTTTCTTTGGTTGTAACTTGACTTTTGGATAGAGTTAGAAAAAAAGGATAGTATGAGGCCCAAACGACACTTGAAGTGGGGTGGGACTTATAAATTTTGGAATCAACTCAAACAACAAAGATTAACACATGACCCAGTGTCTTTTGACTGGGTAATTCTGAATTATTTATTTGGTTAAACCGAACCCTGAGTAGGGCAGCCTACGTATCTCACTCCCGAAAGAAGAGAATCGGGTTACACGTAGTTTCGACAACTTGTTCTTTTGCTTGATTCTGATTTCTCTCCTTTTTTGTCATTTATTGACTCTTTTTCTCTTTGGGACCTTTTCTATATCTATTTTTCTTGACACTCTTTTTTTCCTTTTTGGATATATATATATTTTTTAAAACTTTTCTGACTTTATTTCGATTTCAAAAGAGGGGTATGAAAGAAAATAAACTAAAGCTCAAACTGGGTAAATAAAGAATGACTCAATGTTTGGGTAGCAGAATAAAATTCCTTTGTCATATCAATCCTTGAAAATACAAGTACATATCATGCAATATGACAATGAAAGATGAAGAACATTTGTGACATTTTTACGTCACTAACTTTAACTGAGTCACCGTATCATGAATTTTTCTGTGTTTATCGAACATACAACTCCACCTTTGTTGTACATTCCTCATATTAAATGACTCATGATTTCGTGGAGCAAATTTTATTTCTGTTCCTCTTGATATAGGATCGTGCATTCACTATTTGACCTAATTGATATGTGTCTTTCAATTGATGGCCAAGTTATTCTTGTGATTCTCAAAATACTTGCCTTAATTTTTAAAGAAGGCTTCAACATGGTCACTAAATGCCTTAAAACTCTACTTATTTCTCAGATGTCTTTTTTTTAACTTTAGACCTCAGATTCAATGTTTCATGATTGAACTAAATTTTAAGATCCGGCTAGAAATTTTGCAAGCATGTCATATCACTAGAACCACCATAAAATATTTTGTGCAAAGAGAACAAACGAATAACCTAAAATAAGATAAAACAATAAGGACACAACATTTCATTAAAAGAAAGATAGAAGGGTTCAAACGAAAATGACAGAGAAACCAAACAAGATAGATTTCGAACTAAAACCCTGAAATAATTTGGAGAACAAAAGAAAAACAAAAAAAACTACCAACAATCCTACCAAGTAAGGAACAAAGTGACTTCCCAATTGTTGAACTTGACATGTTAGCCACTGGTTTTCATATCAGCATGACTAGAGGTTCCAGCGCTGTCCAACATATTTTCTTCAACAAATAAGTTTTGAATCCCCATGCTTAACTCATTGATTCCCACGTGTTGTGCATTATCGTTTGTTGGTGAAGGATTTCATGTGACACTCGTAGTGTTAATGTTTTTCACTACAACCAATTTTTCTTGAATCATCCTTTCTATTTATCTTTTCAAAGAACGACAATCCTCAATACTGTGATGCTGAACATCAGAATGATATGAATATCATACATGAGGAACCTTGTTGTGGATAAGTAGGTGGATTCAAAATGTAAGCTCGAGATTGAGAATGAAAATATTGCTGAGTGGGACCTTTCGAGCTTTGGTTTTCCCGTGGAATGACAATAGGTGTATTTTCATTCTTTTTCCCTTCTGTTTTCCTTAATTGATTGCAATATCGTCCCAAATATTGCATGACATCTTTATGTCTATCAGACTCCTCAGATTTCTATATCTCAAAGCTTGGAGGAAGGTTGACACTTGAAGACATGTCACAGTCTTTATATGAACTATCTTCATAACCTATAACTACTAGGGAACTTTTCATAGCATTTTCTACACTCTATATTTTTCCAATCATTTTCTCTGGCTCATCTGGCATGCTAGGCTTCTTGGTAAGAAATTTTGGTGGTCCATTTAACTTAAATGTAGGCTTAAGAATATAGTAATGATCATTAAGAGTATTAAATATTGACTCACTAGAAGATTGGGGAAGCACAATTGTTGGACAGAAAGACAAGGTGGGAGGCTCAGTAGAGGGTTGGCCAACAGAAGTAGAGATGATAGGTGGTGCTATCAATGTGGCAGATTTACTCTCAAAGTCTAGAGAATGGGTGATGGAATCATTGGGATGCTTTTGGCTTGGAGTGAATTCTGAGGCAAGTTGTGGTGCATCAACAATGGTAGGAAACTGGCTTTGCAATTTTGATAGAAATCTCAAGTTATTTATGGGGTCGAAAGTGGGGAATGGATGAGAAGGCATCCCAATGGACCAAGCTCGATAAATTTCCATCATTTGTTGCCTTAATCTTATAATCTCTTGCTTTAAACTCTTATTTTCCTGACTCTTTGTTTAATCCATGATGTCACTCGCTATATCCTTGTTTGACACAACTAACCCTTCCTTGGATTTGGTGTGATGTGGAGGACCAACCAGAATGCCATAAATCAACCACCTTAAACTAACTGAAGAAGAAATAACAAAGGTGTTAGAATACAATACTTATCCAAAACTTTTTTTCTTTTTTTTTAAAGTTCACCGACCCAAGAAGGGCGCCTACGTATCTCACCCCTGAGAGAGGACAATCAGGTGTGCATAGTTTGTGAAGTTTGGCCACAAAAGGGGCAATAAACTATCTTTCGTTTTCTTGAAACTTTAGAAGAAAAGGAAGTAACAAAGTGTCAAAAGAATTGAAAAAAATCTTTTTGCATTTTTCAGGTTTAAAATCCCTATACAAAATAAAACCTACGATTACCAAAGAAAAAACTTTTTGGATTTTCTATTTTGAATTTCATACGAAAATGAAACTTGAACCTATTAAAGGAAAATCTTTTTTTTTGTAGTTGTTCTTTTAAAAGATGTATATGACACCTACTCTAAATGAAGAGTGAAGAAATTTTTTAGGATTTTTTAAATAAGATCACCGAACCCACGAAGGAATGCCTACGTATCTCACTCCTGGGAGAGGAGAATCAGGTGTGCATAGTTCGTCCAGATTTGACAATTAAGAAAAACTGAACCCTGAATTGAGAGACACAACCAAAGACAGACGATGAACAACGTCAATAATTTTTTTTTGAGTTTTTAATTTGACATTTCACATAGAGCTGACATCAATAACTATGAAAGAAAAATCTTTTTGGTATTGTCATTATATGAAATGTATAGAACTTCTACCATCTTTTTTGAATTTTCTTTTATAAAAAGCTCCTGTTGAAAAAAAAAATCTTTCTGAAATTTTCGAATTAAGAGGGAATGTTAAAGGAAACAAAAGGATTTTTTTTTTTGATGTTTTTGATTGAATTCTTTTTGGGAAATAAGTGCAAAAGGTAAAAAAAAAGTATTTTTTTTTAATTTTTGGATTGTGGAAAACAAAAGCCATAAAAAACTCTAAAAACTACGAAACTCTTTTCTTGATTCACCTTTCTTTTTCTTTTTTTTCAACCTTTCCTTGCCTACACACTTTTCTTTAATTCTAGCGCATGTTTATCCCCAAAACAGTCTGTCAAAAAAACCTATTACCCTCAAAGATGCAACAATTAGCACGTAGGAATGCTTTAGGGGTGAGTCTCCTACAAAGGACCAAGTGGGACCTGCTAGGTCTCAATATGATGCAAATAAGCATAACCTAAAGAATGACCTAGGTTGGGGTCCACGAACAAAGTTGTTCGGGGGAGCATATGGTCGATAATAACTATGATAGCTTTTCACCTACTCCATACCAACCGATGACTCTCTCTTCTAAAATAAAGGTGACTCAACTAGATGTCGTGTACACAGCATGTACTACGGGACTTGTTGCGAAAGTAATGACTCAGGTTATGCAAATGATGACAAGTATAAAGTTGTAAAACATAAGGAAAACTATAAACATGTAGCACATAAGCACACAACAATTATAAAATAATACAAATGATAACACAAAAAATGTCCATACACTGATAATGTCAAACTAAGCCGATACGACTCAAAAAATAAGTTCGAATTCTGAAAAATCCCCAGCAGAGTCTCGAGATGATAATTTATTTTGAAAAGGATTATCTTACATTTAAAATCAGAGTCACCCCTTGGCATAAATCGGGTGTGCCAAGTCACCTTTGAAAATCCATTTTTAAAATGATTTGTCTCTTTAAAACTGGTCCACGAACAAAGATTGTGGTTAAGGAATTCTGTTGATCGAGAGGAAGGTGGTAGGCATCCCTCGGTCCTGTGGTTCTACCATGGTCGGTTTGTAGAGTAGATCGGCTAGTATGACACTATGGCATATATAAAACCAACAAACACACTAAAAATAAACAAACACACCAAAACGAAACAAATCCAAAAGTAATGTCTAGTCCAAATTATAAAGTCCCAAAAAATGAAAAATGTAGGAATGTAAACCTACTTTATTCTAGACTAATCCTAAACTAAAATTCACCCGATGTTCTGGGCCTTGATCACGCGCCATCTTCGAGTATAACTTTCTCAGGGCATTCCCCGGATAAAACAATGTAGATACCTCGGGGCATTCCCTGGTCAAATAGTACAATTGATCCAAGTGTGACAAAACAAAACCATTCAACAAAAATTTTTAACATTCAAAAATCCACTAAGTTTTGCCTATCCAAACTAAGATTTGTCTATTAAGATTTTGGCCTAAAATATGATCTGATCGAGTTCACAAAATTGATATTTATTCTGAATTAAACAAAACAACAATAAATCAAAATTGATCTAAATTCACTTTTCATTAAGTTTTCAATTCTCACCCTAGTTTTGTTATCTAATTACCGATTTCAATTATCAACCAAGATATTTTTTTCATCCAATTTGTTCCATTCAAGATCAATCATTCTTCATAAATACATATCAAACAACAAATCACCCCCAAATAGAACAAATACATCGAAATACCTCCACAATCATATAAACTTAGAGAAACAGAGTTGAAGATTAAACCTTAATAAATTAAGTCTGATTGTAATGGAGAGGAGCTAATCATAACTCGATTGGAATCCTTGAACTGAAATCCCTAGAATTTAACTCCCGACTTTAATAACCCCAAAATTCAGATTGACCCAAATAAACTGAATGACTCATTTCCATTTGGTGGTTTTTCAATGGGATTTAGTCAGAATCAATTGAAATGGCTCTGATTTTGTTGACCTTTACACCAAAGTTGTTATTTTTTAGTGAGATTCCAACTGAAAAATGAGGAAAGGAGTGGTTGCGGCCTGAGTTTTGGTCGGCAAGAAGTTGGCTTCATTATTCTCACTCTGTCAGATTTTGACGACCTTGGTGGTGATGAAATCTCAGCATAAATCTGGCGACAGTACTGTTTTAAAAGACAACCTGCCGTAAAAGGGTGTTTCTCGCTCGATTTTTCCTCTCTTCTCTCTCACGTTACACTATTTTCTGATGGTGATTACTTACATCAGTGTGTGTTCAAATGTATTTTTCGGTGAGTGTCTAGTGTATATATGATGGTGTGCATATGTATGGTGTGTATTCCATAGAAAATCTGATGTGTGTGCTATGTACAAATTCTGTGAGTGATGGTGTGTAAATTCGTATCCCTCAATTGTGTGTGTAACTATGTGTGTGCGTGGTTTTTTGGATAAGAAAAGAATTTCCCAGTGAGGTGAGTATGTGTGTATATTTATCACTATGCATGTTGTTTTCTTAGTGTAGAAGAGAATTTGTGTGTGTATTTATTCTCAAAGGGGCAGGGGGTATATGGGTATGGATAGGGGGTGGTGAGGTGTCAAAGTTGTTATGGTAGGTTATTATTTTTCTTAGGATGAGGTGTTAAAAGTTGTTAAGAATTTGTTGGATTTGTTATTGTGTGGAACTTATCACATGGGTGAAGGTACGTGGTAAGACGGGGTAAAAAATGATAAAAAATTTGACTTTGGAGAGGGACAAAATTACACGTCTACAGTTGGTGAGGGCAACAACCCATGCTTCTGGCCTTGATGACAAGTATATCATCCCCCATCACCCCTCCCCTTCTTGAAAAAAGTGGGTTTCATGGCACCCTACACCCATCATGTATTATCTTTTTTATGAGGCAGTTTCCTTTGACAAGTTAATGACTAATAAAATGGTTGTTTTGTAGTTATTATGTTATAGTTGTTTCTTTTTTATTGGCAAGTATGTTTCGATTTTCGTTTAAATTTTTATTATACGCACATTAATATGTAAGTAAATTACTAATACCGAAATTAAAGAATGAACAGGAAATACTATTCATTTCATTGCCTAGAGAAGATTCAAGATGAGGCAGTATTTACGTACGTTTATTTTTGAGATAAATGACAAGTTTAACAATATAAAATTTAGGGTTTGTGTACTTATCTATATTTCCATACTAATAATATATGGAACCCCAATAATATCAACGAGAGGAATACACAATTTAGTCAATGAGGGAAATGGTGATATTTTCAAACTTTTTTGGTGAAAGCTAAACTTTGCAAAATGGAGGGAAGTCGTCATCAAAATTTAAATTGAAATCTAATTTGCTTGCGCTATTTAAAAGTGATATTTCTTTCATTTCAAACTAAGTAGTCCATTATTTATCATTTTCTGAAGGTGCTAAACATATGGTATGTACAGTCATTATTATATTCTATCTTTTCAATCTTTGCTGCCTTATCATAATCACTCATCGTTAAATTTACTATCCTACTAGTTTGACAATGGACGTTATTGATCTGATATACGTGAGCCTAGAAGAATTAGAGGAAAGAATTGAAGCTCTACCAAATCATGAAGAATTAGAAGAAAAATTATTGAATTTATCGGACCGAATTCACGCATTAGATAGTCTTCTATGGGGTTAACTTAATCGTTTGGACGTTGATATTGATGTATGCAATCAGACCTCACCTTTGCCCCCTCGTGAATGAAAGATTGTTGTTATTTTAAGATTAATGAAGTTGTTGTGTTTATCATATTAGAACATATTGTTTAAATTTCATCACTATATTACCCACAACAAAATACAAAGGAACAAACAAAACTTTCAATAGGCTAGGTTTAGTCAGGCGCCAATTTTACCTCCTAACCCTTAACTTTCCATCGAAATGGGATTTAATACTTTACTTAATTCATTCATTCATTTCTATCAGCAAGCATTAAGTTTAGGTAATAATTACTTGCAATTTTTCCAAGCTAAGCATGCTATAGGGGCGGCTCAACATTAATTCAATGTCATGATTTTTCGTTTAGGTTGACAAATCATCAAGTGTAAAATAAACACAAATGAATTTGGTTTTAATTTGTTGTTCTTGTGTTTTGATATCATTTGATGATATAAAACATAAATTACCTAAGTTAATGGTTGACAATGATAAATTAAAAATAACTTTAATTTATATTCATGTCCACTAAATTTGCATTCTAATTTATCACAATAAGTTAAAAATAACTCTAATTTATATTCAAGAACAAACACAATTGCAACTCCAACTATAACTCCAACTCCAACTTTATGTCCACTAAATGTACATTTTCACTGCCAAACACATACTACAATTGACTCAACTCAACTATCGCTTATCCACTATATAAATAAGGATTACCATTGCACTAAACCACTCATCTTCTCAACATCAATTGCAGAGAACTCTTTTCAAATAAACCCCCCTTTCTTTCAAGGAAAAAAATTCTTATACGTGAGTTGAAGAAATTTATTTTATCTTATGCTAACATGACAAATGTTATATTGGATTCCTTTTGTTGTAAACTTTGTCATTCATTTTTTTCTTTTAAAATTGAAGAATTTTATTTAGGACTTAGTTTATTCATATTGCATGTCTGATTTAGATTTTACGTTTGTAATTTTTTTATTATGTGCTAAAGTTTTTTGTTCATCGATTTTGTAGCGATGGAAGATCCAGCATAGGACATGGCTGTGTTGATGAATGCAGTCAGGTATCTTCAGAGGAAGGTGCATGAATTACACTGGAAGTTGTCCACCACTAGAGCAAGGTTGATTCGGGAGATACATAGAATTATGGGTCTTCTGCCAAATAGATTTTCGGATGATAATGAGAATAATAATAATAATTAGAGTTATATTTTTTTAATGATTGTACATTTTATGTTGTATGTATTATCTAGTAGTTTTGGTTGTATCTAGTAGTGTGTAATTAGTTTTGTTCAGATTTAATTTGTTTCAATGGGTACCCCATTTTTTAATTATTAATGAAAAAATCTATATTTGCTCTTATTGATTTTAGTCTAACCTTTTTTTTGAATTCACCTATTATAAATGTCAATAAACTTATTTATGTGACTTAAACAACCAAAAAACTTACACAGTGAAATTTAAATAGTTTTATAGTCATAGAATTGATTCTTAATCTTTGGTTGTTGAATTTACATTAGAAAAATAAAATCGTAATTAAACCTAAGTTGTTGAAATGGCTTCATAAGCATTGAATATCCATTTCAAAAGTGAGAGTTATATTTAAAGGTGCTCTGGTGTTAAATAATAAATCTACGTTACTTACTGATTTTTGAAAGTTCAATGATAAAAATAATACTCAGTACTTAAATATTCATTCAATATTAACACTAACCTATTCTTTTGCTTATTATTAGGACAAAATCGAAAAAATTTATGCGAAGCTGGTGGATCTTGACTGCAAGTTGGATGGTCTTCAACAAGAATTGTCTACACGCATTGACGTGATTCAAGAGAATTTTGAACGGCTGGAAAGTTACCATGAGGCATTGGATATCAGAGTTGATACTTTGCATACTAGGATAAGTGTTATACTTGTAAGATTAGGCATCAATCCTGGTGTTCCTTTTTCACCACCTTCGTCGGTTCCTTCAATACCTCCTTCATCACCATCTCCATTGCCACCAACCCCATCCCCACCCCCTATATTTTTGTGCCTCGGTGATGTATTAGTTGTTTTTAATTTGTAATTGTTGTTTAAATGAATGAAATCCTTTGTGTTGCCTATTATTTTGAATGTATTTATAAGATATTTTGATGATGTTCATTTTTACCCAATTGTTGGACATATTTCTTAAAAAAAATATAGCACCACGATTTCAAATCTAATTGTAAAAGCAAAACGCATTTCGTGCAATGACTTCACATCACAGTAAAGTGTGTCTGTAATGAAATAAGGACGATAAAATAGTGTGTACATTGACAACCCCACGTTATATTGGGCCCAATGTAAAGGTTCACTACAACATCTATAACTCATTATCCAAAGCCATATATGGAACTGGATTTCTGTGCTTGGCTAAACATTCCTGACCATTTCTCTTACTCCTATTTACATCCCCAACTACAATGGATAGAACCCCAACAAGTTCAATGAGAAAAACTCTACACCTAAGTACGTTTGCCAAAGTCGAAAGACTCTACACCTAAGTATGTTTCCCCAAGTCCCAGAGAAGCTACATTCGAAAAAAAAGAATAATGCGAAGTCTTGGAGGATGAGATAACCCAAATCATCAAACTCCTCGTCAACCAGAAGGAAGAAGACTGGATTGAATTTTTTCTACTTTTTGATCTGAGGCCCCTAACTAAAGCCATTGACATCTACCAGAAGGTCCCGATGGGAGGTGGTTAGGCTTGTGTCTAGGGTTATTACTTGTTACATTTCTTCCTTGTGGTTGAACAATTAACGGCTCGTTTACTTCATTAAATGTGAAGTTTATTCTCTTCTAGTTGTTAAAAGTTTTTTGTGTAACCCTTTGTGTAATTGCTACTCCTTCTTTTAAAGGTTACTTTATTTTCACTCTATGGTTTAATAGGGCAAACCTTCGTTTAAGTTGGGCATTGAACATTTGGTCGTGATTCATTTAGAACTATTCACTAACCTGCTCAACAAGGTTGAGACCTAATCCATTAGACGTTTAAGTAATAAACAAACGACAATATGTAGTATTTTAATAAACACCTTTTGTTACATATGTGTGAATACTCCTTGAACAAACAAAGCCACGACAACTCAACATTAGAACTATATATAAATTGAGAGGTATTATTCACAAAATAATCAAATTCAAAAGTTGAAATTTAAAAATTATTTACGTCATTTAATTTACCACTCCAAAATAATGTTGCGCAACTCATGATTCTTAACCTTTGCTTTAAATATTTGTTGTGCATCGGTAATGGGGGTAATAGTTGACCTCCCCAACATGAAATCTTATTTTTAAAATTACTTTTCATTATGTCAATTTAGTTTTTTCGGAATAGAAAATGCGTAAAGATGTATTATATTATATGATAATTCTTCACTACATATTCATTTAGGAAATAGCTATTTCACAACGGAATTTTTTCAAGCTTTTGAGGTGGATTTTATATCATTCATGCAAAATTGAAATCTAAGGTCGTTGCTCAAACATAAGAAGAGGAATTTGGAGGGTTGATAGGTCACATCCTACTTAATGGACTTGCATAGTGAAATATCATGACAAGAATGACATAGAGTGCTCCATTTAATTTCTATAATTTTTGTTCCAACTACTCACTCAACAACTTGTGCTTTAACGTCACCGTATTTTTAAAGTTACTTTTTTATGCTGATTATGTTCTGTTCCAATGGAAAATATGAAATGATATATCTTATGAGGTGGAAATTTTTTGACCTCCTTACCAAGTTTTTTTCAAGCTTATGAGGTGGTATACTTATGGCCTGTAACAACCCCCATTTTTGGAGTAGGATTCAAACCATTGTTATTAGGTATACAGATTGAAAACCAAAGATTCTATGTGTATATATGGGTGATGATAATTTCTATAGTGTTAAAACGTATTTTTATATCCATCGAGGTCATAAAAAATCTCCTAACTCAAAGACGAGTTGATAACGCTCCTATCGATTAAGTTCTAGTGAACATTTCATCTTGGATCAACTTTAGATGACCATTAATACTTGTATATAATGAATTTCATATCCTACTATATATCAAATGAAAAGTCTTTGGATCTTATTTCCAATGCTTTTTGTTTCACCTTAATTCGATATCGAAGCGAAATGTTATACTGATTTTACTTCAGCATGTTTGTCTGTCAATTAAGTGATGACCTGAGTTGATAGGCCATCACCTAAGTGATGACCTATCATCCAAGTCGTCACCCCAAAATAGTGAGTCATTATTTTCAGATTCCAAGTGGCGACCTGAGTTGATAGGCCATCTCCTAAGTGACTGTAACCTCCCGAGTCTGTACCACGGACGCTATATGGTGCTTACAACCTCGAAGGACCACAAGTTAATCCATGACTGATATCCGCTGTGAGCATTGAATAATAATATTGTAATGATACAAAAAATGGGTTGAAATGCCATAAGGT
Organism: Capsicum pubescens; assembly: GCA_030864215.1. Lineage (NCBI taxonomy): Eukaryota > Viridiplantae > Streptophyta > Magnoliopsida > Solanales > Solanaceae > Capsicum > Capsicum pubescens. Next base: position 65,171,372 of record CM061546.1, on the reverse strand, counting down.
TAAAAATCAAAAATACAGATAAAGAATATCAACTATAATAATAATCTGCAAACTAAATACTGTCTGAAAGTCTACTCTAAAAAGCCTCTAACTGAACTGTCTGAAAGTGGATTTGATGGGACAAGCCCCCAAATAACTCTAACAACTAAAATACTAAAGCTACTAAAAACACTGAAATAAGAGCATATCCTCGATAGATGAGGACTCACTACTAAATTTGATACAGTAGGCTAAATTTGAATTTGCCTATGCGCGGTCGGGAACCTAAGCGTCCAAACCTATGATACAAGGTTGAATGGAAGGGTTCATATGCATCAACAGTAACTGACTGAATGATAAAGAGTAACTGAAACTACTATAAATACTGAGTATGCAATACTGTGCATATACGTGAATACTGTTTTTGAGCTTTTACTGAAGCTGAGTACTGAATTCTGATAAGTGAATAACTGATAATCTGAGATTTCTCATAACTAAATTTCTGATAGCTGAGTGACTATATCTGACAGCCCTGATTCTGTAGAACTGAACTGAGTTCTATACTGAGACTGAAATTGAAACTGTAGGAATGTAATCATCTAACCAACATGCCCCAAATAAGATAACTAGGGTTCAACTTATAACCCCAGCTAAAAGGGTATCAGTATTGTGCGACGGGTAAAGACAAGATGAAGAGTTACCCTCATCTGGAAGGTACTCTAATGAGAACGATGATACCCTCAACTGGCAGGTAGAAACACCCCATCAACCCTCAACTCGTAGGTTGATATCTCAACCTACACTGGCTACGTAGTTCTAGAATGCAAGGACTGCTTCTAAGGATCACACCCTCTACTGGCAGGTGAGAACCCCATCCTTGAGCTCACTCGTTGCTGAATCCTACTCCCAACTAAATAGAACGTTGACTGATTACTAGACTATACTGGATTTGACTGAACTATTACTGATTGTGTTGACAGACTGAACTAGACTGAGTTTACTGAGTTCTATAACTGATTGAGTACTTACTGAGACTATTCTGTAACTACTGTAGCTCTAGGTAAACAGCTAGATTTTTGGGTATTAGATACCCCTAGGACTCAATAGCATGAAAAGTGAAGCATAGCATGATCATGACAAGCATAACAATGTCCACTTGTTCATAATTCATTCATAAAGACATTTTATCAAACACTTGTAGGGCGTAAACTTGTACATATGCTAGAATGTCATTATGTCACCACTTAATTCACATGGACATTCCATCAAACACATGGGGAGCACACTTAATGCATAAAATCATGGACAATATGTAAACATTGTAACTACAACACCCAAACTTGCTAATTCAAGGAGTATAACATGGGAATTACACAATTCAATATACATGCTATTTCAATTTCATGGAATATAAAACTAATCATGGATTGAAACTCAATTAATGTCATGAACATGAATACAATCCAATTTCAAGCATGGAATTCATAAATCTTAGATCTTGCAAGCTTAAAAAATGGATTCTTGGACTCTATGGGTGACAGGAAACCTTAGATGAACACCTAACATACCTGATAAGAAAAGTTCTTAAAGGTTCTTGGAGGAATTCTTGAGCTTTGTTCTTGATTTCTTAAAACTAGGGTTTTGCCCTTTGAGTGAGAATGTTTTGTTTCTTGAGTAAATAATGAAATAATGAGCAATTAGTGCTCCTTTAGGGTTAATTTTCGTGTTTAGGATTGATTAAGGCCGTGGAAAATACCAAATTAAACCTGGGAATAATTAAAAAATTTGCCACAGGATGCCCAATTTTGGGACTCACGGCGACGTGGTGGCATCGCGGAGAGCCACTGGAATGTGACTGATACTGTGTAAAAATGGACGAACGTGAAATGGAACCTTGGCGCGATGTGGCACCATCGTGGAGCCTCACTAGAATTTCATAATTATGAACTGGAACATTGGAGCGATGCTCTATTATAGCGGAACTCCACTGAAAACTAATGAATGCCATTTGGCTAGTCTCCGTGACGCGGTGAAGTGCCAATAGGCACACTGTTATACAAAAATTGCTCTAACTCTTCGCTCGGATATCAGATTAGGGTGATTTTTATAACATTGGAAAGCTGACTGAATTTTCTACGCAATGGTAAGATCTAAACTAAAAAATAGTGAGTATTTTAAAAAATTATATAGGATAACTCATGTACTTAGAGCTAAACTAAGCTAAGGAAATATGGGGTATTATAATATCTCCCCCTTGGGAACATTCGTCCTCAAATGAGACTGGTTAATCTAAGAAAAGCACTGATAGACTGAGAATACACACTGAACATGCATATCTGATGCATGGAATACATGACTGAAGCTACTGATAAGCTCAGTTTTCATACTGAACATGCATATCTGATGTATAAGTGCATGACTGAACTGATTCATGAATGCATGACTGTCATGAAGATGATATGCAATGGTAAAGAATGGCAAGTTTATAACTGTAACTGAACATGGAACTGAGCAAGTCTAAGAAAGACTATTACCTTAAGCTGAGTCTGAATTTGCGGAGAAGAGGTGAGGATACTTGGTCTGCATGTCTGCTTCTGCTTCCCAAGTAGCTCCCTCAACGGACTGATTCCGCCAAAGAACTTTGACCAAGGGAACTTCTTTGTTCCTCAGTCTGCGAATCTAATGACCAAGGATTTGAACTGAAACCTCTTCGAAAGAGAGATCATTCTAAATATATACGCCCTCTGAAGAAACTATAAATGTTGGGTCACCAATGCATTTCTTTAGCAAGGAGACATGAAACACAGGGTGTACTGAAGCTAGATCTGAAGGCAACTCAAGCTTGTAAGCTACCTTTTTTAAATGACTGAGAATTCTATAAGGACCGAAATATTGGGGACTGAGTTTTACCTTCTTGCCGAACCTCTTTAACCTTTTTATGGGAGAGATTTTTAAGTACACAAAATCACCGACCTCAAACTCGAGATCTTTTCTCCTCATATCTACATACGATATTTGTCGGCTCTGGGCAGCCCTAAGCCTTTCTCTGATCAACTGAACCTTCTCTAAGGTATCAAACACTAAGTCAGGCCCTACTACTGCTGCCTCACCCACCTTGAACCAACCAAATGGAGATCTACATCTCCTACCATAAAGAGCCTCAAATAGAGCCATCTGAATACTAGAATGATAGCTGTTATTATACGCGAATTTGATCAAAGGCAAGTGGTTATCCCAACTACCTTTAAAATCAACAACGCATGCTCTTAATATATCCTCCAAAGTCTGAGTGGTCCTTTCTGCTTGACCATCTGTCTGAGGGTTAAAAGTTGTACTGAGGTGAACTTGGGTACTAAGACCCTTTTGGAATGCTTTCCAGAAGTGAGAGGTAAACTGGGTACCTCTATCTGAGATGATAGATACTGGGACTCCGTGTAACCTGACCAACTCTCTGATATAGAGTTTGGCGTAGTCCTTGGATTAATAAGAGGTATGAACTGGCAAAAAATGATCTAATTTGGTCATACTGTCTACAATGACCCAAATTAAATCATGTTGCCGATGAGTACGAGGCAAACCCGTCACAAAGTCCATGCTCACTTCTTCCCATTTCTATGTGGGACTACAAAACTTTTGCATGGACCCACTAGGTTTCTGGGGCGCAACCTTAACCTGCTGACATGTTGACGACTTAGCTACAAACTCTACAATGTCTCTCTTCAGCCCACTCCACCAATAGATCTCCCACAAATTACGGTAAATCTTAGTGGCCCCTGGATAAATCGAGTAATGCGCACCATGCCCTTCTACAAGAATTTGTTGCCTCAACTTATCTACGTCTGGCACACAAAGCCAACCCTGGAAACGCAACATACCATCTACCTCTTGGGATAAAACCTCTAATTTCTGATCTCTGACTGACTCTTTCAGCTTAACTAGACTGGGATCTCGATCCTTCTTTTCCTTCACTTCAAAAACTATAGAGGATTCTGAACTATTCTTCTCTGAATCGACTAAGTGAACACCTATTCAGGCAAGCTGATGAACTTTTTGAGCTAACGGTTTCTTACCATTCTTAACATAAGTAACACTAACCATAAACCACCTATTGAGAGCATCAACCACTACATTGGCCTTGCTCAGATGGTATAGAATATTCATGTCATAATTTTTCAACAATTCTAACCATCTTCTCTGACGCAAATTCAAATCTTTCTGATCGAACACATACTACAAGCTTTTGTGATCTATGAACACATCAACATGCACCCCATACAAATAGTGCCTCCAAATCTTTAAGGAAAACACTATATCTGCTAACTCAAGATTATGGGTAGGGTAATATTTCTCATAGGGTTTAAGATGTGTAGAGGCATAGGCTATGACCTTCCCTCTCTGCATGAAGACACAACCCAAGCCTACTTTGAATGCATCACAGTACACAACAAACCCATCTAAACCATCTAGTAACGTCAAAACTGAGGATGTAGAGAGTCGAGTCTTCAACTCCTGAAAACTCTTCTCGCAGGAATCTAACCACTGAAACTTGACTTTCTTCTCAGTCAATCTGGACATAAGGGATGCAATATATGAAAACTCTTCAACAAACCGACGGTAATTTCTAGTTAAACCTAAGAAACTCCTGATATCTGATGGGGAAATGGGTCTAGGCCAGTTTTTCACTGTCTCGATCTTTTAAGGGTCAACTCTAATGCCATCATTGAAAATAATATGACAAAGAAATGCTACTGACTTTAGACAAATTTTGCACTTACTGAATTTTGCGAACAACTAATGGGCTTAGAGAGTCTGAAGTACGATTTTGTGGTGATCTGCGTGATCATTTTTGGTACGAGAGTAGACAAGGATGTCATCTATGAAGACAGTAAAAAACATGTCCAAGTACTGCTTGAACACACGATTCATTAAATCCATGAAAATTGTTGTGGCATTTGGAAAACCAAAGGACATGACTAGAAACTCGAAGTGACCGTCGGGTTTGAAAAGTTGTTTTGGGAATGTCATATTCTCTGTCTCTGAGCTGCTGATAGCCTAATCTAAGGTCTATCTTAGAAAAGTAACTATCTCCCTGAAGTTGGTCAAATAAGTCATCAATTATGGGAAGTGGGTATTTATTCTTGACTGTGACTTTGTTCAAATGACGGTAATCTATACACATTCTAAGAGAAGCGTCTTTCTTACACACGAATAAGACTGGTGCACACCACTACGAAATACTGGGTCTGATAAACCCTTTGTCTAAAATGTTATTTTAACTGTTATTTTAATTCCTTGAGTTCACATAGAGCCATTCGATATGGCAGAATAGATATGGGTTGAGTATCTGGAAGAAGGTCTATTCCAAAGTCAATTTCCCTTTCGGGAGGAACTCCAAGAAGATCTTCGGGAAACACATCTGAGAATTCATCTACTACTGGAACTAACTCAAGACTAGGAGTCTCTGAACTAGAGTCTTTGACTCGCACAATATGATAGATACATCCCTTGGATATCATTTTTCTCGCTCTAAGGTATGAAATCAACTGACCCTTAAGTGTTGTAGTAATACCCCTTCATTCAAGGACTGATTCATTTGGAAACTAAAAATGAATAATTATATTTCTACAATCAACTGAGGAATAGCATGAATGGATCCAATCCATGTCGAGAATGACATCAAAATTCGTCATCTCTAACTCTACTAAGTCTGCTGAAGTGACTTTCTGAGATCATAACCGGACAGTTCCTGTATACCCGTTGGGCTATGATAGACTGACCCACTGAGGTAGAGACTGCGAAAGGCTCTGTTAAGATTTCTGGTTTGGCCTTGAAGTTGACTGTTATGTAAGGAGTTACAAAACACAAAGAAGCTCCTAGATCTAATAAGACATAAATAAGTAAATGGAACATGTATAACGTACTAGTGACTACATCAAGAGAAATTTACTGATCTTGTATAGACTAAAGTGCTTAAATCCTGTCTGGGCGTTGCCCACTGGTGGCACTGGAAGTTGTACCCTGCTGATTCAAGCGATCGGACTGAGCTGAAGGACGACTATACTGACCCTGAGAACCTAACTGAGGACAATCTCTGATTCAATGTCCAGGCTTGCCACACCCGAAACAAATATCACTACCAGCTCTGCAGACACCCTGATAGTTTCTGCCATACTTCTGGCAAAGAGGATTTATTCAAGCATTGCTGACACTACACTGAGATTTAGAGCCTGGCGCCCTATCCTTGTTACCATTTCTGAAATTAGGGTTTGGAGCACTGGCTGATGACGGAGCTGGAACTGAAGAGTTTGGGCAAAACTGGGAATGGTTACCACCCTTTGACTTAGGTTGAGTGAAATTGAAGCTTCTTATTCTATATCTCGTGCTTTCCCTCTCTCTCTCTCTTTATTCTTAGCCTATTCTATCTGTTGAGCATGGACCATAAGCCTGTATATGTCCATCTCCTTAATTAATATTGTTGTTTTGCACTCCTTAACAACACTCTCTGATACCCCTGATACAAACTTGCTCATTCTGGACCTACTGTCTGCTACTACATGGAGAGCATACGTGGATAACTGAGTAAACTTGAGAGAATACTTTTTCACACTCATGTTACCTTGCCTGAGATTGATGAACTCTAACACCTTGGCTTCTCTCAGCTCTAAAGGAAAGATTCTATCTAGAAAAGTAGTAGCAAAATCTTCTCACTCTATGAGCTCTGCATCCGTTCCCCTATCTACCTTTCACTATATAAACCATGTATGATCTACATCTTGTAGTAGATAGATGGCTAGCTCGGGACTCTCACTGGATGTCACTCCCATGAGATCTATGACTTTCTGAACCTGATCGAAGAACTCCCATGGATCTTCTTTGGTCTTGGATCCTGAGAATAGTGAAGAATTCATTTGGATGAAGTCCCGAATCATGGCTATGACAGTATTGACCACTGGGTTACCTTGAATAGCAGATGGTCGTTCATTCTGAGCTGCTACGGAATTGGCTAGAGTAATGAACGTAGCTCTAAATTCTGCATGAGAGACATGCTCTCCCAGGGGATCTGCCTGAATGGGCTGAGGTACTGACTGATTACCGATTCTTCTTTCTTTAGTCTTTTTGGGAGGCATGTTCTGTAAACTAAAGAAAGAACGAATTAGACTGAGAATTTAAATACTAAAAGAAGGAAAACTTTTCCTAAAAATATCTCATAGCCTTTTGCCCATAAGTGTGGTGTGCCACACACATATGCACAAGACTCTACTAGATGCAGCTTTACGACTCTGTAATGCCACAAATTTTTTAGATAGAAATTGAATCGTCATTCTACGTGTGTAAGCACTAATTCCATGGTTTATGTTTAGATTCATGTGTTATGATCTCTCGCCTAGTATATTGTAACACCCGTGGTTTTCCCGACTCGGTATCACTTTATGGTATGCTTAGAGGGGTGCTTATCTAAAAAGTTTTCTAAGTGTAGAAAAGGACTTAGTCTCATTTTGAGCCTCAAATCTTTGAAGAATTATTTCATGACCTTTCCGACCTTAATAGTTAATATTTTAGCTAATTCATGATCCAGGAAGTCAATAGGTGTTCTCGAATCAGTTTTGAATTTTTTGGGCTGCGTTTAGACCTTGTTTGGTGTCCCAAAATAGTGGACCAAGGCGATCTTGGTGCGCCGCATTACCGATCGCGTTGGTCAATTTTTGTGCAGGAACTACCAAAGAAAAGTACTGAAGCTTGGCGTGATTAGGGCGCGATGCATCGGGTATCGCGTAGATGGCATTGATGTGCCACATCTCTAATTGCGTCAATGCCCAGTTATTTCAGTTTGTTAAAATCCGCGTCCAAGGGGGGGAATTTAGTCATTTTCCCCCACCTCTTTTCAGCTTTAACACGGGATTTAATCCCCAAATCACCAAAATACATGATAATTTCTCTAAAATCACTCAAGAACACTTTCTAGGGTTTCAACCTAAAATCCAAGAGAACTCAAAATTTAATCGTCATTTTTCAAAATTTCTTCAATAATAGGAATCCCCAGACCGACGGCTTCAAGAATAACCCATCAATAGTTCGAATAGCATCCCTAAAGCAAGAGTCCATCCAAAAGTCATAATTTAAGGTACGTGGGGTTTTTCTAAAACTACTTGGTCATAAGAAAATTGTTCAACAACATTTAAATATGTTAAAATCATGAATTTCGAAGGGGTTTTAGAATTTATATTACAATGTTGCTTAATGAATGTTTTAATGGCACTATTGTTTTGGCCTTGAGTACTTTTACCCATATTGAATTGTACTCATATATATATATATGTATGTATGAAAAATGGGTTTGAATATTTAATTGAGAACATAAATCATATAAAATCCCTCTCTTGTTATGATTTTTTTCATTTTTCATATGATATGGATTGTTTCGAATGCATCTTGAAAAGCATGATATGATTGTCTTGATTAATATTATGACTTGAATATGATTTTTGAATTCAAAAGACAGGGTTGTTCATGTTGATAAATGTTGAATAAATATATAATGAAAGATTTGCATTATTTGTCAAAAAAATACATGACCACCACATGTTTGATAAAAGAATGAAAATCTTTGCATAGTTTTGACTTGTATTTTGGAACATGAAATCTCTTATACTATTTGCATGTTTGGGTGGTCTGAATTGTGTTTTAATGAAAGAATCATGCATAATACATTATGGCTCAGAAATATGACTTGCAAGACTTGGTGTGACGACACCAACTCAGATAATGTCATGGTAATTCAGAGCAGAACAGAATGTATGCTAGCAATCAGATTTTCAGATTATGAAACTTAGAATGATGCATGTTTAGAATTGGTTAAAATGGGCATAAAAAGATGTTAGGTGGTTCCCTGAAGAAGGCATGAGTTCAGACTACTTATTTCTCAAAACCGTATTTTGCCGATACGGATTATTCAATCCCCTAGAGGAATTTTACGTTGGCCTAGAGCCCTGTGGCATATCAGACTCAGACACTCCAACCCTTGAGGCAAACTTGGGTTGGGGGCTTCCCCACCGAGTCAATGGCAGATTCCATATAGATCGTGGAATATCAGACTTGTAGGAGAGTTCCACCTAATTCAGAAGTAATACAAAGATTTAAAACTGCATTGACAAGAATGTTTTATGATTATCAAAGAACTGCCCATGTGTTTTGAACCATATCATGCGTGATGTTTTACGACCTACTCTCAACTATTTTATTTATATAAAAACATTATTTTGGATTGCTCTGCATACCAGTACATCTGTATTGACCCCCTATATTTCAGGATTCTGAGACACAGTCCTGGGGTCCCGTTTAGCAGTAGATTGACTTGTCAAAAGTTGCAGTTGGTGAGCCTTCTCTAATCTGGAAGGCCAAATTTTTTAGATTTCATTGTTTCTTTATTTTATGGTCTACTAGGGGTCTTATCCCAGTTTTACTTCAGACTTAAGATGGTTATTGTAATGTTAGAGATTTCGCAGACGGTTTTCACATGTTTAGAATATTCAAAATTTTCCTTTTTAAAATTGTTCAAGTTTATGAGATTGACCATGGTTCTTTCTTGTATTGTTTTTCGCAAATTTTCTTATATTATATGAATATTGTGCATGATTACCAGATTTAGAAGAGCGTCTGGGCCTTTATGGTTTGGGATGCTCTTTATGGCTAGGGCCCCAGCTCGGGTCGTGACAGACTCCCTAGGACTCTGTTGAACCTTAGGCTCTGATACCAAGTTTTTAATTCCCTGAGTCTGTACCTCAGACGTTACACGGTGCTTACAATCCCAAAGGACCACAAGCTAATCCATGACTGATATCTGTTGTGAGCACTGAATAATAATACTGTAATGATGCAAAAAAAGGCTGAAATGCCATAAGGTTCAAAATCTAAAATACTGATAAAGAATATCAACTATAATAATAATATGCAAACTGAATACTGTCTAAAAGTCTAGTATGAAAAGCCTCTAACTGAACTTTCTGAAAGTGGAGTTAATAGGACAAGCCCCCAACTTACTCCGACTACTGAAATACTGAAGCTACTGAAAACACTAAAATAAAAGCATATCCTCGATAGATGAGGACTCACTACTAAATATGATACTGTTGGCTGAATCTAAATCTTTCTATGTACGGTCGGAAACCTGAGCATCCAAACCTATGATATAAGATATCATGGCGCAAAGATAAAGTATGTGTTAGTACATGGAATGTACTGGTATGTTAAATGAGGTAAGGCTGAATGTAAGGTTTCATATGCATGAACAGTAACTGACTGAATGATATAGATTAATTGAAACTACTGTAAATACTGAGTATGCAATACTGTGCATATACATGAATATTGTATCTGAGCTTCTACTGAAGCTGAGTACTGAGTTCTAATAACTGAATAACTGATAATTTGAGATTTTTGATAACTGAATTTCTGATAGCTGAGTGAATGTATCTGACAGTCCTGATTTTGTAGAACTGAACTGAGTTCTATACTAAGACTGAAACTAAAATTATAGGAACGTAATCATCTAATTGATATGCCGCAAATAAGAAAACTGGGGTCCAACCTGTAACCCTAGCTGGAAAGGTATCAGTACCGTGCCATGGGTAAAGACAAGAAGAAGAGTTACCCTCATATGGCAGGTACTCTAATGAGAACGGTGGTACCTTCTACTGGCAGGTAGAAACACCTCATCAACCCTCAACTGGTAGGTTTATGTCTTAACCTACACTGGCTACGTAGTTCTGGAATGCTAGGACTGCTTTAAGGATCACATCCTCTACTGGTAGGTAAGCCCCCCATCCTTGGGCTCACCCGGTGCTGAATTCTACTCCCAACTGAATAGACCATTGATTAATTACTAGACTGTACTGGATTTGGTTGAACTATTATTGATCGTGATGACTGACTGAACTGGACTGAGTTCACTGAGTTTTGTAACTGACTGAGTACAACTAATCGTGACATTACTGAGACTATTCTATAACTACTGTAGCTCTAGGAAAACATCTAGATTGTCGGGTATTAGATACCCCCAGGACTCAATAGCATGAAAATTAAAGCATAGCATGATCTTGAAAAGCATAACAATGTACACTTGTTCATAATTCATTCATAGAGACATTTTATCAAACACTTGTAGGGCGTAAACTTGTACATATAATAGCATATCATGATTTCACCACTTAATTGACATGGACATTTCATCAAACACATGGGGAGCACACTTAATGTATAAAATCATGTACAACATGTAAACATTGTAACTACAACACCCAAACATGCTAATTCAAGGATTATAAGATTAGGGTTTCTCCTTAAGTCCATTTTCCAAGAACTTCAAGAATTCATTACATTCTTTTCAAGATAGTCAAGAATTCAAATTTTCCAATCCAAGAACTTCAAGAAAAGTCCTTGAGAACATTCCCAAGACTTCCAAAGTCAACTCGTTCCATCAAATTAGTCCAAGAAAGGTATGTGGGGTTATGAACAAGGATACTTCTTTTATCCTTGTTCCCAAAACTAGTTTTTAAAGTTGAATTTACACGATTTGCGAATAGGGTTTACACCCAATTGTTATTATTCGATGTTTATGAAGTTACAAATGATTTGATGTTGAATTGTATCTCAGTTTTCACATGTTCATATGTTTGGATTGGTTTTTACATATATTGAGAATAGAACTTCATGCTTGCTAAAGAATCTTGATATTTTGACTATTGAACATAAACCTTATGATGTTTTGACATGAGTTAAAGTATGGGTTTTCAAGCCCTAGTTTTGAATATTTATATTTCAAGAACTTGTACTTTTAAGCACCCTATGCTTAATGTATCTTCATACTTTTAAACAGTATTTGATCCTCAGTTTAGATATGGAATCCACAATACATTTTTATTACAATTTACAGAAAACAAATTAGTTTTGATTACAGCTTTAAATAGACATGTATAACTCGTTTTCATTATAAATCCTTATGCTAGTTTTAAAGTGGATTTTCAACAAGATGAGCATACAGATTAAAAGAAGTAGTATTTAGCACCGAGCGGGAAGTGTGGTTTTAGTGCATCCTACTTCCCTAGAACTATGAGTCCACATAGGTACAGATTCAAATTATTCCCATTTTTATATGGATGATAGATAAAGATTGTGATCACTTCGCTTAGGTTATACTCCTTGGCAAGAGTATGACACCTCTTTCCAACATGAGCTTTTCCGCTTAGGGGAACATGACGTTGGACATCATGATAGCTCACATGGTGTATGTCGGTTAGAAGAACCTCCCTAAGCCTAAGGCCTAAAATAGAATAACAAACCAACTTTCAAAAACTAAGTGTAAAGGCTCACGATATTCAGATATTGTTTTACATAAGTCATTAGCCATGAGATTTCAGCTTTTAGTTTATAGATACAAAGGAGAGTCATTTTACACTTAACCTGCATGATTTGAAAATAGACTTAACTTCAGTCCTACTTTTTTCACTAATTGAAAGAGTAAAAGTATAGCTTTTAGAACTAAGTGTTATGGCTCACAAGATTTATATAGTAAGCTTTATTATTCATGATTTATGATTTTCAGTTTTCAGTTATTCAAGCCAATGTGAGTCATTTACACTTAGCATGCATCCTTTTAAAAGTTTATATAAACATTGAGATATTGTTTTACTTATGCATTGACCCCCACATGCTTAGTACATTTCAAAAGTAGTGATCCACATATATGTCTATGTGCTACATTGTCTGATAATGTAGGTACCAGTTTAGATGTAGTCCATATGTCACGATCAGATAATTGTGAATTTCAGACAGCAGATGATGAGTCCTCCTACTTCGGGGACTTCAGTTAGATATTATTTATGTACTTTATTTTTTTTACTCATGTGTATTGATTAGTGGTAGTTTGAGTCACGTCCCAGCTACCTATATTCAGTATAGTCTTCATAGATTGTCACTAGAGCTAATGTCTTTGATTCTAGTTTTGTTTTGTATAAGCAGAGTTGTAATCATTTTTATATAGCTTTGTATTGATCGGATTCATAAAAGATTGATCTTCCGCATATTTCATTCAGATTTATGTATTTTATTCAGTTGCTCATGATTTATGCTAGTACAAGGGTTAGCTTGGGATCACGTGTGGTCCTAAGCACCGTGTGATGACTAGAGAGTTGTCTCGGGTCGTTACATGGCCTTTCTGCCAAATTGAGATATCTCAATGCTCACGCATAAAAAGAGCGAGTTGGAAGGTTGAAATATTTTGGTCACTTCAATTTATTAACCTAGTGAAAAATTATGACATCAACACATCAAGTCATTGTGATTTTGGAGGGTGTAGGCATCATGACATAGGGTCCTCAAAGCTCCATCTACTCCCTCAACAACTTGCAATTTTTCATTTTTAAAGTTAGTTTTTGTTAAACCAATTTCGTTCAGTCTAGTTTGAAAATGCGTAATGGTGTGGTATATTATATGTTCATTTTTTACTACGCAGTCAGTTAACAAGAGTTATTTCCAAATAAAATTTTCCCAGGCTTATCATGCGGATTTTTGTCATTCGTGCAAAATTGAGATTTGCAAACACCTTTCTCAAACATGAGAAGAGCAACTTGGAGGGTTTATAGGTCACACCCTTCTTACTGGACTTACAAAGTGATAGATTATTACAAGATATAGGGTGATCATTTTGACCTAACAAATTAATTATTTCTACTACTTACTCAACAACTATCGCTAACCTCACTGTATTTTTTTAAGTAACTTTTTGTTATGCCGATTTTATTCGATTCCAAAAAAAATACGGAACGGTACAGTATATTAATATGATCATTTTAACAACAAATTTATTTAGCAAGAGCTATTCGGAATAAAAAATTTCAAAACTTATGAGGTGGATTTTGTGTCATTGTATATACTTTGAAGTTACTCTACGTTATGGTGATTTCGTTCGATTCAATTAAAAAAATATAACGATGTTGTATATTTATAAGATCATTTTTTATCATGGACTCATTTAGCAAGAGCCATTTCGCCTAAGAAGAATTAGTTGGAAGAATGAGTTGTTTTGGGTCACTTCATTTTAATGCATTTGCATTGTGAAAGATTATGACATCAACACATCAAGTCATTGTGATTTTGGAGGGGGTAGGCACCAAGACATAGGGTCCTCAATGCTTCCAACTACTCCCTCAACAACTTGCAATTTCTAGTTTTTTAAAGTTAGTTCTCGTTAAACCTATTCATTTGGTCCAATTGGAAAATGCGTAACAGTGTGGTATATTATATGATCTTTTTACTACGCAGTTATTTAGCAAGAGCGATTCCCAAATAAAATTTTTCCAAGCTTATCATGCGGATTTTGTGTCATTCGTGCAAAATTGAGATTTCCAAGCTCCTTGCTCAAACGTGAGAAGAGCAACTTGGAGGATTTATAGGTCACATCCTTCTTAATGGACATACAAAGTGATAGAAGATGACACATAAGATATAGGACGATCATTTTGACCTAACAAATTAATCGATTCCAAAAAAATATATATAACGGTGTATTATATTTATGTGATCATTTTAACTATGGATTCATTTAGCAAGATCTATTCGGAACAAAAAATTTCAAAACTTATGAGGTGGATTTTGCGTCGTTGTATATATTTTGAATTTATTCTCCGTTATGGTGATTTCGTTCGGTTCAAATTATAAAAACGTAACGATGTAGTATATTTATATGATCACTCTTTACCACGAACTCGTTTAGCAAGAGTCATTCTGCTTAAAAAGAGCTAGTTGGAAGATTAAGTTATTTTGGGTCACTTCATTTTAATGCATTTGCATTGTGAAAGATTATGACGTCAACACATCAAGTCATTGTGATTTTGAAGGGGGTATGCATCATTAAGTAGGGTCCTTAATTCTTCCAACTACTCACTCAACAATTTGCGATTTCAAGTCATTGTATTTTCAAAGTTAATTTTAATTGTGCCAATATCGTTTGATTCCAATACAAAATACGTAACAAAGTTACCCGTATTTTTATATCATCTTTACTATGAAATCGTTTAGCAAGAGGCATCCCGTTTCAAAAATTTCAAAGGTCATAAATTGGATTTTGAGTCATTCGTGCGAGATTTAGTATCGCAACATGATTGTTCACAACTAAGAAGATTGAGTCGTTTTGGGTCACTTCATTTTAATGCATTTGCATGGTGAAAGATTATGACAACAATTCTTTGTGATTTTAAAGAGGGTAGGCATAATGACATAGGGTCCTCAATGCTTCCAGCTACTCACTTAACAACTTGTGATGTCAAGTCACTAAATTTTTAAAGTTAATTTTCATTGTGCCGATATCATTCGGTTCTAATAGAAAAAATATAACAAAGTGACTCATATTTTAAAATCATCTTTTTTATCTACAGATTCTTTTAGCAAGATCCATACACAAAAAAATTATACATTTTCCAAGTTTATGAGGTAGATTTTGAGTCATTTCAAATAACATGATTTATCGCGTTCAACAACTACAATTTCAACACATTATCTATCATGGATCTCAATACACTAAAAAATTATTGCTTATATCGTGTGATTCATATATTTGCTGCCAAATGACGAAAATAAACACTGCAAAATATCGCATTTTCTAACTAACATTAATCTAAAGTCGTTTAAAATGGTTATTAATGCATTACCAATACATCTATAAATATGTGTTGAACATCACATTTCAAAGCATGCATTTGTAGTCCTCAAATCATAACCAAATAAATATTAATTTGCAAAATGGATAGAATACTTGTTACAAGAACGAATTTTGTAGGAGGTCGCAATTCCCTTAATGTGCTAGAGAAACTTTATGAAGAACACAAAGAGAAATGAGAAGTACTTGAGAATGATCTCACCGAGTTCATTAAGCGTTTGTACACATGGAAAGGAAGCGTATATGTCAAAAAGCTCTTGCTTAATGAAAAATATCTCCTGATTAAATCTTATGACGTCTACCAGAATATAATTCGTAAATTTCACCTTGCTCTCTCCCTTAAAAGAGACACCGATGCTGCTGAAGCACAGCAATCCAGGGGATCCAACCAAGGCAAGACAGTGATGTTACACTGCGAAGCAGACCAAAAAAGAGGGTGTGTTCTAGGGTTCTAGTGCTCCAGGTAGTTTAGCCCTTAATGTTGTAATTTTTAAAGTATTACAAATCTAAGGGTTTTCTTATTGAAAAGCAAATGCAATTTGCAATCTTCTTACCGATGCTATCAAAAAAGTTTGATAACATTTAAGTTGTTTCTCTTAAAATAACAAAATTGAAAATATAATAATTTCTTAAATTAAAACCAAATATTTTATTAGGACATGCATTCAGAACCCAACATATAATAGAAAATAAAATAAAATGCCATGATACTTCTTCCAAAGAAGTGAGTAACATGAAAAGAGGAGGTTCCAACTACACAGAATTGGTGCTACTTAACTTGAAGGATGAAGAAAGTTATCTTGATCCATGAGAAAGCGATCACACATTCCCTTTCGTAGAACCGCCAACCTCTCTTCCCAAGCATTAACCTGAATCCTCATGACTCTAAACAGTCCTCCGACCTCCTCAGTTGTTCTTCTAGATTAGCTATTTTTTAAGTAATTGTGTGGTATCGTATCGGATGCCATCGAAAATTTCTTTAGTAGGTTGGGCATAAATACAAAACATAATTGGTAGGGCTAAACATAGATACAAAAAATGTTAGGATTAAAAGAATTGATGTTAGTTTCAATTCATACTTTCATATCTTTAACAACTGCAACTGAAATATATTTTATTGTATTGATAAGGTTAACTACTTGATTCCCCATGTGGTTACGGTGTAAATTAAGACATGAATAATCAATGTAGGAATTAATGCTTTTGGATAGCCCATGCACGCCTAACCAATGGCAGAATGTCTTGGGAAGTCAAACCCTACTTTACAATTAAATTATCTTTCACTGGAAATTAAATGAATACCTACCAGATAATACCTTAGTTCTTTAATGTATGGTTAATGTTTTAACATTTCATTCCTTAGGTACTCTTTGACAAAATCTCAGTCTTTGACACTAAATAATTATTATTTATCTTAAAGCAACTCAAACATTAGCATTAACGTAGAGAGGGACAATTTTATTCCGCTTTCATAGAGAGTTTTGAGTGTAACCATGATACCATGTCCAAGTCCATGAAGAAAATGAAGGACAAAATTATGATGTCGCCTCCAAAATCCTCCCTTTCACCTACAAGTTCCTCCGTCGCACCTTGCCCTCTAAAGAGAAAATAGAATTTGTAAAGAAATTTTTAATATTTTAATATTATTTTAACTTTATCATCTTAATGAAATTTATTGGTCTATTTTACCTTTATTGTCTGATTCGTATAAGTAGACGATAAGCTATTTATCCCATCCATCAAACAATAAAATGTAACTTCAAATATAAATTTTGCAAATAACAGAAATTTCCCAAAATAATAAAATGTGGGAATAAATGTTATTGGTTTTCCCAAGCACGCCTAACCAATCATATTTTGAAAAAAAGCTTTATTATACTAATTGTTATCTACATTGATTAGTAAGAAGAAAAGGAAATAAAGTCATTAAATTACAAATGTCTGATGAAAACACTCAAAAACCAGGATTAAAGAAAACCAGGATTACATTCTTAGAAGGAGCTTTTAGACAAAACATTCTTAATAGAAGGCTCCTCCACCCTTTCCTGCAGGGTAGCAATTTCAGTGCACACATCATGTTCAGCGTATGGAAGTATACCAGGTTTCAGACTACTCCCAAAGAGTCTCATCTAATTTTCATCAAAAGAATCATCTGATACCTCATAGAAACTCAAGCCATTGGACTATGGTACCCATGCTTTTCCCATTTTAATTTAATTGGGTATTCAGACGCTGACTTTGCAGGTGATAAAAGAGATAGAAAAAGGACTAGTTGAACTTATCAAATTCTGGGTAATGACCTGATTTCATGGCACAACAAGAAGCAAACTTCAATTGCAATTTCAACAATTGAAGCCGAATACATAGCCATCGGAAGTTGTGGTACTCAAATTTTATGAATTATACATCAACAACTTGCTTATAATTTATTCTTTGAATCTGTTCCTATAATTTGTGATAACACCAGTGCTATTAGTTTATCTAAATAGAGTGTGCCTCATTCTAGGGCTAAGCAAATTGATATTAAGCATCATTTTATTCAACATCATGTCGAAGTTGGAGATTTTTTGTTGAAGTTTGCTAACTCCGAAAATCAACTAGCGGATATTTTGTGAAAACCTTTATTAGAAGAACGATATTGTTAACTTAGAAAAATTCTTGGTATTCGTAGCATTAATGACATATGAGTTTTATTTTTAGACAATAATCTTTTTACATTGCTCTGAATTTCTTTTCTTTTTTTAAATAAAAAAATAAATGTATTTTTGGTACACCTCTTCTGGAAAGGATTCATCACTACTTTCCCCTATTTTTTACCTAATTTACTGCCCCTCTAATCTTTTTACCATCCCCAACACTCCTTGCTGCCACCATTTCACTTCAACAGTCGACTCCCTCTTCGTCTTCTCCACATTCCTCCTCCCCTTTTTTTCCTCCAACTCCACATCTTTCTCTCTATCTCTTTAAAATATCAAATCAACTCTCTCATCTTCCAAATGAACCGAATTCGCTCCATGGCCAATCTCTCAAAAACCCTTCCCACCGTTTCTTCAAATAACCATGTCCTTATCTCTAACTCCTCTGATAAGCACTCCTTCGACTTTAAATAGTCGGTTGTCTCTAAAAAAGATCCTACTCCAAGCCTTACCTCTCCAGTGAAAAGACCTTGTTCACTTTGCTTTTATCCTCTACATCCAGAAGACAAGCATAAGTTTTGGACCGACATGCAAAAAGAAAAAATTTCTTCTTTTAAAGGTCGCTTTGTTGTTCCCGTGCGTGTTGTAAATATATGCCAGTTAAAGGCCGCTCACTACAATGTAAGTTCATTCTTTAAGTTTCATGACTTATCCTTGGTCTTTTATCTTTATGGGTTACTAGTTTATGAAGACCCAGTTCACATGTTCTATGCTAAACTCCGCAAATCTCTGGATAGTGGTGAGTTAGAGACTCTTGTGCTGGGCTCAAAAATTATTTTGAATGACTTTCTCTTTGAAAAGGTGTTTGATACAAAGTTATCTGGTGCAATTCCCTATATGGTCGGTTCTTAGCGGGATGAATTTGAATTTGGTTTTGAGGAGGCCAAAAGGTTGTGTATGATCCAGATGTCGCATCCTCCACAAATTTTGGTCGTTTGTCTTTCTATTTTGAGTATCAAATTTTGGCTCATATTATTGTAACCACCCTGATCCCCAGAAAGGGTCCTTTCAGTAACATTACTTGCTAAGGTGTGTTTGTTCTCTACTGCTTAGTGAAAAAATGTAAGATTAATTGGGAAACATAGTTCCACGAATATATGATTGAGAGTGCAGCAGATGCTCATGATTTTGTAAGCCTGCCCTACGGATTGTTGATCACCCGAGTTCTTCAGTACTACTCCATCGATCCCTCTGCTTACCCACCTATGGAGATCTCCACCACATATGATTTAAAGACATTCGCCGGTATGGGATACATCTTGGTTGATGATGAATGGTGCAAAAAAGACTTCTCCTGGCCAAAATCTGATATCCCCAAGGTAAGCAAAACAGTGTTTAATCTCATGTTCCAGGTGTTGAAGGAATTGGAGGAGCTTAAATATCGCATAAAGACCGTCGAGGAAGGAGTGGTTCTACTTCAGTAGTCGACTTACAAAGTGTTGCAGCTTGGAAAGGATACCAACTCTAACATCAAGAAAGTGTGATTAACCATTGATGGGTTCAATAAAGAAGGCATCAAGTTGTTCTCTAAAGTATTCTCTCGCCTGGACTTTCTCAAAACTGAAGTCAACTCCTCCAACATTGACCTTGTTGTCTCCGTGCAAAACTCTTATTCCTCTTTTTCTAAAAATATTGAGAAATCTTATGAACGGTTCTGTCACAACATGCACAATACCCTCACATATTTCCTGGCCAAAAGACGATGATGACTCTATTCAAATGGGGGTCTTGTCCCTTTTGGGGGGTTGTAAGATGATTCTACGTACTTTTCTTTTGATTTTCTAAATAGACTTCCCCAGCTGTTTTGGATGATTCTACATAAATCTTCGTGTTCTTTACTTTAAATTTTAGTTATTTATTTGCGTGCTTGTTTCGAGCCTAATATGTATTGTCAAGTATACTGATCTGTAGGCAAGTCGACTATTGACTCCAGAAATTTTTAAATTCACCCCCTCTTGAATTTCAGAGTGCATTGAAAATACAATACAAAAAGAATGATTACTCTACAAATGTCTAATGAGAAACTTCAAAAATAATTTAGAGGGCAAATTAAATCTGAATTATTGAGATCAAATATTTGAATTATCAAGAAAATAACTACAACAAATTACTTAAATTTTCTCACGTATTTTTTTAAAAAAAAAACTTTTTACAGTTGATGATCCTTTATATTCTTAAAATAAATACAAAAAAGCAACTAAAACAAAAACTCAAATATTTAGTAAAGAAAATGTTTGACTTTTCAACAACCCTTTGTTAAAGGTTGGAAATTGTTCAAAGTTCATTTTTTGATAAAATTTCAATCTTTCACTCAACTTAAAATAACTCAAACGTTAGCACTAAAATAGAGGGGAACAATTTCATTCCTCTATTCAAAATTAAAATATAAATATGAATTAACATCAAATAAACAAATCTTTTATATAAATATATACAACCATACAAGCAACCTTTATTACAAAATAAAAAAAAATATGGCACATATTCCTTCAATTTCCAACATTCAAAGCTCTCTAGAGGTGACCTATTGCTCGTCAAAAAGTCATGGCACTATGAATCTAAAAAGGTATTCCAACTCATCAGCCTCTTTCAGAGTCCAAGTCTCTTTCAATCCGCAATAAAGTTATTAAGAAATTGGACTACTTCTTGCAGTGTACTCTCAGCTTCATGACATCAAAATAGAGATTGATGCCTTAAATTAATGCATGAATAATTTTGAGCATAAGCATGATGCCATGATAAAGTCTACGGGAAAAATAATGGACAGAATTATGATGTCGCCTCCAAGATCCTCCCTTCCACCTGCAAGTTCCTCCGTCGCACCCCGCCCTCTAAAGAGAAAATAAAAATTTTGTAAATAAATTTTTAATGTTTTAATATTATTTTAACTTTTTAGTCTTAATAAAATATATGGTTATGTTTCAGCTTTATTGATTGATTCGTATACATAGACAATAAGTCATTTATCCCATCCATCGAAGAACTTAATGTAACTTCAAATATAAATATTGTTAAAAACAGAAATTTCATAAAAAATGAAAACCAAATATTTCATTACGGCATAGATTCAAAACTCAACACATAATTAATAAACTGAATGAGTTAATGCTTTTAATTTTCCCAAGCACGTCCAACCAATCACATTGCGAAGAAAAACTTTTATACCAACAGTCGTCTACATTGATTATTAAGAAAAAAAAAGAAATGAAGATTCATTAAATTAGAAATGTTTGATGAAAACCCTAAAAAAATATGTCCAATTGAGATCAAATGTTTGAATTTTCAACAAATTAACTACAGCAAATTGCTTAAATTTTCTAACGTATTTTTTTTCAAATAGCGTTTCACTATTGATAATCCTTTAAAATAACTAGACAAAATAATTTAAAGATTTATTAAAGAAAACGTTTGAGTTATCAATTTCGCTTTACTATTGGTTGGAAATTGTTCAAAGTATATTTCTTGAGAAAATTTCATTCTTCCAAAGTAAGTACTAGTTATCTTAAACGAAATAAAAGGCTTGAAAATATAATTGTCTCTTAAATGCTCTGACCCTTGGAACAACTACAAAAATTATTACCTTAGCATTCACTTGTTTTGGAAATCTCCTATGCTCTTCTATTTAGATCAATCAATAGGAGATCATCCATAGAATAACAATCAAGAATTGCGAGTGAAAATGAGCTACCAAAAAAATAATCCTGCAACTTCCAATACTGGAAACTCTTCCACCCCCAAACAGTTTTGTGCACCCCCTAATCCACTCTTGTCGATGTATTCTCGGAAGGTCGAATGAAGTCAGAATATAGGTTGATGTAATGAGTAGAAGATTGGACAGTTTTGGCCGCAGGACCTTCTTATAAGTTATAGGAAAACAATGATGGATAAAATGATGAAGCCACCTCTACCAACCTCCCTCCCAGAAATGTCATTAAAAAGATAATTGTCAACTTTATTTATTCATATGTTTTTACATTTTTTATGTTACAACAATAGTCACAGGTAACCTTTCCTGTCAATGTTAGACAGTATTATTAGTTTACTTTTTAATAAAAAAATGCTAATTACAATGTTCTTAGTGATGCTAATAATGTGAAAATCAAAGTTTTTTTACTACTGCCTGCAAGAGATTAGAAAATAAACCTTTCAAACGACTATGCTTTGCTAAATTCTCTACATAAAAGTAAAATAAAATAGACATGCTTAAACCTATGTGGTTTAGTGTTTTAGTTTCTCATTCGTTAGCTAGTCTTATACTTCTTTCCCGGTGAAATTTGGAGATTCTAAGTATTTTATTTTAAAATAAGAAAGAATTAATTCTCCTTCACTCAATTTTGGATTTCAAGTCTTGAAAAGCATTAAAATAGATAACTTGATGCTTAGAGACTCTATTTTCAATTTATTTCCTATACTATCTAGTATACCATTGCTCTTTCATAATTTGGTTGTACTACATTTCAATTTTTTTGGTTATCCTTCTTACTTTAGGGTTTAATGTCCATCAGGCTTGACAAATCAATCCCATTAGGTTAAGTGCATTGAAAATATCAGAAAAAAAGGCTTTGTTATACCAATAAATATCTACATTGATTTCTAAGAAGAAAAAAAATTGAAGAGTCATTTTATTAAAGCCTGACCAGAGCAAATTAGCAGCAACGCATAAGTTTTAGTTAATGTACGTGGATCATCGTAACGGAATATTGATCAAGATATATGTTGAGTTATTGTGACTTTTATCAGCCTTCAAATCATGTATGACGATCAGTAGCTTTTTGTGATCCAGATAAATATCAAGATTGAAAATAATAGCGAACAAAAATTATGTGTATCAAAAGTGAAACAAACATAGATGAATTAATATTTTATAAAAGGATTGATGAATTTATCCAAGTGCCTGACTCTTGAAAAAAATTAATATGAAATATATCCTTCTAAGTTGGACTTCTACGCCTCTCTTCATCTTCAACCTCTACATCCTTTAGAGCCTTTACTTCTATGCTCCCTCCTCCATTTTTATAATTCGACTGGACGTTCACATTTATATTATACCAGTCATTTGGTTGAACATCACCGTACTCAACGGTTGTAGTCTACTCTTCATCATTAGGATTGCCTGTATTATTACGAGATTTTAGTTGCAGTTGTAATTAATTAATTCGAGCAACAAGTTTGGAGATAAGGAAATGCGATCGGAGACAAATTTTCATGTCTCTCCAAAGAAAAATTTGCAGTCCTGGGGACCCTGCAATATTAATTAAATTTATTAAAATATGAAGTAGGAAGGAAAAAATAGACACAAAAGATGAGTTAAAATTGAACTTGGAACAGACAAATTACACCATATAGAGGACAAACCCAATACCGTCTTTTAAAATTTCAAGCATCCCGAAAAGTCTTCATCGGAAACACATATTCGTGGACTCACCTCATCTCCAGGTCGCGAAATGAATTTTTTTCATCCATACATACTTGCGATAAGTTTGTCATTTTTTTGCTCTTAGATGTTACTAGCGTTGCTTAAGTTATTAAACAAAAGAGATGAAGTTATTAAATAGAGAAAGACAAAAGGGAGGCGTCTCTTAAAAAGGAGATTAATAGACAAAGAAGGAAATTAAAAGGACGTGTATCTTTGAAAAGAGATTAAGAAATAGAGAAGGAATTTGAAAAGACTATCCCAATTAGTTGGCGTGCATGAAAAAAGAATAGGGTAATTAATTAGGAGTGTATGGGGAAGGAGCAAATATGTTGTTAGAAGTTCAAATACATGTAACAAATATATGAATTAACTTGGTTGGATATTAAGTTATTAATATCCTACTTAGAGGGGTGATGCTGTTGTGCCTCCATAGTTTTATGATTTTGTAATTAAAAATTTATAATTACATAAAATAAAGAGTAATTATCTGCTATCCTCTATATTCTATATTATTTGTTGTTGTTAACCTTTGAATATCATATAATCTGTCATATAAATGTATGTTTCTTAATGACTCTTGGTAGTTCTACCCTTTTCAGCTCTTTAATCTACAACTTCAAATTTTTTATTGATGACCTTTAATGCTTCTTTACTTCTGTGTGTAGGTAGCTATCGTGTGTAACTGTTTTGTAATAATATGAATGTCAAGGAGATTATTGTAGTTCACCATCATTTTTAGAAGAGTGATAAGATCACTGATCAACTGAACTAATGCTATGTAACTAGAGACTCAAACCATTAAATAATTCAATTAATCAACTTTCAAATAAGTAAGAACCAATATGTTGGAATTAAAAAGGCAAAAAGTAGAAAAATAAAGTTTGGTAAAATTATCTGTAGTGACATATATGAAATATTATTAAACATTACAGTAGTAGAACTAGTATCGTTCTTATGCCTCCAATTTATTGGTATCACATCGTGTTTTTTCAACCTATTGATCCTTGGCTACTTCTCTTAACAAACAGCTTGTCTTTCATCAGTCACCACGTGAACTCCTCCAAATTGAACCCTCACTGTAACTACTTCCTCTTCCAAAGCCATCTCTTTTTACATTGTTCACTTGACAAAAAATCTCGTCTTACTCACAATCATTCTTACACTATAGAAATTGTGAAACACAATTGTGTTGCTTCTACAGTGTAAGAATGATAGTAAGTAGAATGAGTTTTTTTGACTGGAAAATAACGTAAATAGAGGTGGTTTTCAAAGAGAAAGTAGTTTTGGTGAGGGTTCAGTTTGGAGGAGTTCACATGGCGATTGAAGAGAGACAGGCAGTTTGTTTAGAGAAGTGGCCAAGGATCAATAGGTTGAAGAAACACGATGCAGTGCCTATAAATTGGTGACATAAGAATGCTACTAGTTCTACTACTGTAATATTCAATAATATTCCATATATGTCACTACAAATAATTTTACCAAACTTTATTTTTCTATTTTTTACCTTTTTAATTTCGACATAAAGCTTCTTACTTATTTAAAAGTTGATTAATTCAATTATTTATTGGTATAACTGTCTAGCTGCATATCGTTATTTTTGTTGATATGTGATCTTCTAACTCTTTGGAATTTGATGGGGAATGACAAGAACCCCTTGTCATTCTAATTGTTATAAAACAAATATATACGATTGCGATGGTGGGGGTTAAAATATTTAAGCAACCAAATTGAGCATACTTTTTTCATATTTTAAGGTATTTTTTTATAATTTTATAACATCAACAACATATTCATTGCCTCTACGATGCATAATGAAGGCTGAAAATCTCATCCCCGTACAATAAAAAGGCCTATGATTTGGTTAAATGTGATACTTCTATCTAAAATATGATAGTCATAATAATCAACTCCAGCACCTATTCCCAAAAGGTTAATAATGCTACATAAATAGAGTAGGTTCAAAAATATCATACATCATCGTAGAATCAAATACGATAAAGATTAAGGAAATGGAACATCCTACTACAAAAACTGATGGAATGTAGGATAATTACTAATATTTGTAGAATCACCTCTACCTCTTATACTACCACACACACCACCTCCTCTACTTTCTCTACGACCCCATCACACACCGCCACTCTGTAATACCCCGTACTTTTCTTAGTCCCATTTAGCTCCTAGTATGTCAAGGGTCAACTTTAAAAGCATATAAATCTTGATGCATATGGAATTTTCCATCTCTATACCACACCAATGTGTAGATAATTGTATCAGCTTTCCAACGATACCAATTTCGCTTTAATCCGATTCACGGTTAAGAAGTTATGGCCATTTTAGTGAAAACAGTAGGGCATTTCGATAGGCACCGCATCGCAGTGAAGGAAAGAATCATAATTGTCTGATTCCAGTGGAGCACCGTGATTATGTTGTGTCACGGTGAAACTCCAGTTCTCGTTCGTCCCTTTTTTAGTAGCTCATCGTGATGGTACCGCATCGCGGTGATGGCCTAAATGGCATTTGTCATCTTCCAGTGGCTTACCGCGATAACCCCGTGTCGCGGTGAAGTTCTAGTTCACAATAGTCCATTTTCCAGTAAACCACCACGATAGTGGCGCGTCGCGGTGGTGGCCAAATCGGGATTTTTTAGTTTCTGAACTTAATTTTAAAAGAGCATTTTAGTCAATTCTCCAACCTCCAATTCGTGAATAACAGATAGCTTAACCTATTGTAAGCTCATCATGCTCACTTTTCATTAAATTACTCTGAAAGAAAAATCCCAGAGCTCAAAACTTACTCCCCAAGAAATTTAAATTCCACCATCCGATCTCCAAGGAAACTCAAAAGTCAAGGTTTCCAATTCAAGAGATTCAAGAATTCATCTTCAAGAGCACAAATAGGGATTCAATTTTAAGATTCCTTAGTAATTATATCAATTAAGGTATGTGGGGTTTTTCAAAAAGGATAATCGTTTCATCCTTCTGCCCAAAATTTATTTTAAAGCTAATTTTGGATGAAATTTCATGAGTTTCAAATTAGGGTTCATACCCAATATTTCTAATTGAAAGATTATAAGATTTGAAGTGATTTAGATGATGAATTTGCATATTTATTTTCGAATTTTCATACGTATTGCAGAAATTTCCAGATTTTGAGTTGAATTATCAATATCTTCATTATCAAGCATGAATATTATTATATTTTGACATGAATTTGATGCATGGGTATTAAGCCCTAGTTGAATGTTGCTATTTCAAGATTGATTGTTCCATAAGCACCCTATGACTAGATTATTTTTAAATTTTTGATAAAGATTTGATCCTTTGATCTCAGCTTAGATATGAAATCCACTTTACAGTATCAGATTATAGTTTAACTTAACAAATATACAGTTGGTTTTTGTAATAAACCATTATACTAGATTTTAAAGTGAATTTCCAACAGAATGAGCATACAAATTAAAGGGAGTAGTATTTAGCAGCGAGTTGGGTATGTTCACATGCCCTAGAACTACGAGCCAACATAGGTTCAGATTATCAGATTATTCCTATTTCTATATGGGTGAAAGATACAGATGTGATCACTTAGATTAGGTTATACTCCTTGGCAAGAGTATGACACCTCTCCCCAACGTAAGATTTTCCCATGGGGGAACTAGACGTTGGACACTATGATAGCTCATATAGTATATGTTGGTTAGAAGAACCTCCCTAATAGTAAAGACTTGCAGAATAGTTTTTATAAAAGTATTTCTCTACTGCTTGCAGAAAAGAGTAAAGAATAACAAAAAAGCTTTTAGAAAACTAAGTGTAAAGGCTCACAGTTTTATTCAGATATTGCTTTACATATGACATTAGCTATGAGATTTTAGAGTTCAGCTTACAGATACAGAAGTGAGTCCTTCTACACTTAGATAGCTTGATTTAAAGACAAAATACCAGTATAGCTTTTAGAAACTAAATGTTATGACTCACTAAATTTATGCAGCATGTTTTTCTATTCCTGATTATGATTTTCAGTTTTCAGATATTCCAGCTCATGTGAGTCATCTATATTTAGCATGCATTCTATTACAAATTTATAATAATATTGAGATATTTATTTACTTGTACATTCACCCCCATATGCTCAGTACATTCTCAAAGTAATGATCCACAAATACGTATATATGCTACATTGTTTAATAATGTAGGTACCAGTTCAGTGGTAGTCCATATATCATGATCAGACAGTTGCAGATTCCAGACAGCAGATGATAAGTCCTCGTACTTAGGGACTTCAGTTAAATGTTATTTCTGTACTTTATTTTCTTACTCATATGTATTGATTAGTGGTAGTTGGAGTCGCGTCCCAGCTATCTATAGTTAATATAGTAGAGTCTTCACAGATGTCAGTTAGTGTCAGTCATGTAATTTTAGTTCCGCTCTTCAGTTTTATCAGAATGTAAAATTGTATCAGTATTGTATTTTTTCTCAGATCTCATCACGATTATATTTTTGCACAGTAAACTCAGTTCTTTTATATAGATTTAGATCAGTTACTTAATAGTATGCCAGTACAAAGGTTAGCTTGGGACAACTTGTGGTTTTAATCACCGTGTGACGACTAGAGGGTAGTCTCGGGTTGTTACACACTCCTACCTTGACTGCTTTGTCCCTCTTCATATACTTCATAGTATTCAAAACCCTATCTCCTTCCATCTCTATGAAAGATATTTTGGTACAAGGATCTATCTCTATTGATCTGGGGCCTTCCATGTGAACGAACTTCCCTCAAATTTCTTATGAATATTGCATCACTATCGGAGTCAGAATCAAGAATGTTAGGGACAACCATGTTATCATCCCATTCCAATTATGCTTTGAAATGAGCTTTCAAAACATTCTTTAAGTCCCTACATCCAATGGGATAGCTCAAAGCAAAATCGCAGTTTCTATCAAACCATTTCTTCAGCCCATTATACTCTTGGTACTCATCCATCATTATTGGGTACCCTCCTGGGAAAAATTTACTCAAGTGTTGGCGAACTGTGTCTATTCTTCAGCGATGCAGGATATATTTATTGTGAAACAGACGAATCCTTCTGAAAGTCATTATCCTTAAAATATGGCAGCACGCAATCCCTTTGCTTTCGAAGGTCTTACAATTGCATTCAGTATATTAATTGGCTAGATGACACTCCACAGCGAAGACAAAATTCTCTCCATAATGATCACTCCTTATCAAAAAATCTGTCACATTGTATATCTCAACTCCCTCCACCGCATCAAAATCGACATACCTTTTTATTTCACAGTGTAGTAGCCTTGCAATACGCACCCTAAATAAACATAAATAGCACGGTGTAGTGGCCATAAATCTGTATATCCCAAATGAACCCTGAGGTAGGTCGTATAAGTTGCTTTCTTTCGCTAGCTTGGCTCTCTATTTCTTTCTCATATTTAAACCTGAGGGCTACCTCAGACTACTCAACAAATTACTTTAGAGAGTTTTGACCACTGATGTAGCCATCAAATAAGGCATGCATTGACTCACACCTTTGCGTGGACATCATGCCAGCCCAAAAGTAGTGCTTGAGAAATTTTGGAAGCAAATTCTTCCACCCACGTTATATTGTTTAATGTATTAATGCCATTTTTCCTCAAATTCGACAATGGTAATGCTGTCAAAGATGATCATTTTGAAGTGAACCTTGGCTCTCTTATAATTCCTCACCCCCTTAACTTTGCAGGTAGCTTAGTAAAGATATGCCAAATTCAATACCTGTGGACCGTATTTGGCATCACCTCATGAATGGCTGCCTTAATACTTTCACATTAGTCTGTGAGGATAGCCGTTGGAGACGTTTCACCCATGGCCGCAAGCCAAGTTTTGAATACAAACACATAGATATCGATGTCCTCACTTATGATCAAAGCACATCCTAGAAGTATAGATTGGTTGTGATTATTAACACCAATGAATGAATAAAATGGCATACGTCATTGATTCATGAGATAGGTTATATCAAAATATATGACATCGCTGAAGTCGCGATACGCAGCCTTGCGATATGTGTGCACCCATACGATATTCCAAAGTATCCTAGTATTGTCAGAGTCTATACAATAAAAAAAAATTATCCTTGGCCTGCATTTCTAAAAGAATTTGTGTAATGCGACAGCATCACTGAAAAGTGTTCGGAGCCTCTGTTGTTGAAGAATGTAGTTTCGACAGTCCTTGGGAGTGCACGTCATTCTTTCAAGGCCTCAAGCTTCAACATCAAAGAGTCTTATGTTCTTTGAAGGCCTTAGGCATGCAATGTCGTGCACTACAAAACTTCGCTTCAAAATCCTTCTTAATTCCCTATGGCAGGGCAAAAAATGTGACAGTGCAGGATCCAATTCATAATTCTGCTCTTCAATAACCGTTGTCATAACGCACGAATCATCATTCATCATATGACAGTTAACTCTAGCTTTGCAATCCGTCATTTTGCTTTGATTCCTAGCTTTTGGTTTTTGGCACTTATCACGCCCAAATGTCACATACTTTATTTGACCACCAATTTTTTAAAACTTTTCTTGACAACGCCAAACCAGTCAATCAACTTTGTTCTTTGTAAAATGCGAATGCAGATTGTAAATTATGAAAAGAAATACCTACAACAGGGCCTATTGTATATTGGTCGTCGGTGTAGCCATCATCATGCATTGTACCTTCCTCTTCTTGAACATCATCATCCTGATGATCATATTCTTCACCATAAAAAATACTTAAATATTCATCTTTATCCAATTGATAAGACCTATTCATCTCCTCATCGACTAAGTTTTAAACGTCTTTGTCATCACTGTCCAAATATCGATCTGGACCATCACCATACCCACCATATGAATTATTATTATGGAGCAAACTATCATTGTCCTGCAATCCCAAAACGTTATTTAATGTTAATCTTAATTGGCTATTCTCATCATTATAATCCATTACGCCACAATTATATAAAAAAACATAGAATAATTAATGAGAAAGTAGAATGAAATAGCTAAGAGTAATCTAAAAGAGTAAAGTAAGAGAGTATAGAATAAATTTTTTGAGAATAAAAAAAAATCAAAGATGGTTTTGCATTTTTGAGGGAAAAATGGACGGTTTTGGAGCCAAAGGACAATGAAGTCTTTTTACTAAATTGCAGTCAATCGAGTCCAATTCCTTTGAATTCTATAGCGGTATCCATAGATTTATTAGTAAGTATAATGGCTATTCATATAGCAGGATCCCTCACCTAGGTAATATTAGGAGCATCATTCAGGGACCTCTTACCCAAAATGATGTTGATACTTTTATCCAAGACAAACACCTTAATAGAACCTAGAACTTTGACTTTCTCTTCGTTGAGCTTCCCCAGCACATAAGAGATATTATCACTAGCACCTTCCTTCCCCAAAACTCTAGTGAGGAGGATCAGCCTATATGGGGATTAACCAGCAATGCATGCTTCAACACGAGAAGCATGTACAATCACCTAAGAGACATTGGTAAAATGACCCTAACTCACAAGAATTTTAATCTGGCTTAGAGAGCCTCATCTCCCAATAAATTTAAAACCTTCTTGTGGTTAATACTCCATAACAGGCTTCCCACAAATGCTTACCTGAACCACATTGGTTTAACCATTCTTCTTCAATGCCACCTCTGCTAGGACTAGGAAGAAACCATCAACCATATATACTTCCAGTGCCACAATATGGTCCAATTCTGATCTAATTTGTTCGAACAAGCCCGGTTAAAGCTTTTCCAAGACTGGGAAAACATTGACTCATCCACCTAGGAGATAACCTGGCAAAATCTTAGAGGTAAGCCTTTCAATAACTGACTTACCTGGGAGGCACTCCTCCCCCACTGCCTCTGGGTTATTTGGCTTAACAGGAATGACAACAATTTCAATAATAAAAGCAGCTCCATCTCCACTCATATGGCCATTTTCTTTGACAATGAATCCATTGCCTTAACTACTGATCACCTATTAGATCTTGCTAATCATACCACCATTGTTGTCAAGTGGAATCTACCAAATACTGGGTAGCTAAAGCTCAATATTGATGGCTCTGCTTCCGCTAACCCTAGTATCGGAGGATTGAGAAGAGTCTTTAGAGACCACAATGACCACTGGGTATTGAGTTACTATGTGCACCTTCCCCATACTACCCCCACTAAGTCATACCACCATAACTATCTGACCATTGCCAAATTAAACAACCTTAAGCGTTTTATTATTGAAACTAACTCCAATACAGTACTTCAAATGCTTGCTAATTTTCACCTCTCCTATCATAACATCCTAATTGAGTGCAGGTAATTGATAAGGGAGACACAGAAAACACCTTCAGCCAAGATCTTCAGAGAGCAGAATACAGTGACAGATATGTTAGTGAAGGAAGGAACTAAAGCCCAAGCTTTGCAATCTCCGAAGATCTTATGGAAAATGCCCTATTTTGTAACTATTAGTTTCCAAGCAGTCTTTACTGGGTCCTTCACCCAGCATAAGATCAAAAACTCTTCTATTATCCTACAGGGTCGAGATATGGCCCCGAACAATTTATTTTATGCTCATACACCTGTTAGGAGCACAAACTTCTTTCCAGTGTAACCTCTAATGAAATGACCTCTGTTTACCAAAAGAAAAATGGTTATTCATAAGGAGGGAGAAAATAATCCTGGGATTATCCTTCGACTATTTTATACCATATCGAAGGTGGCATAAAATAGTCTTATAGTTGAAGAATTATTCCAAGATTAATTTTGGTATTAATTTTATATCAAGCTTAATTGATGGTATAAATTAATTTCAAAATCAATTTACATCATCAATCAAACAGGATATAAATTTAATTCATTGAATATTTCAAACTTATTCATGGAATATCCCACCTTATACCTCCTACTAAATGACCCTTAAGAGTGACTTTACAAGTTTTTTTTGGTGAACAGGGATTGCATTAATAAAGGAGAAGTTTTAGTTACAAAGAGAGAGCTCAACCTGGCTCTAAGACAAAAACAGTTTGGTTATGCCCAGGAGAATGTACAGGAACTTTCCTTGGATGGTTAGATCCATCCATAACCGCCCAAATAGTCTAAGCTACAAAAGGGGGGAGTTAAAAAGAAACTACAGGTTTCAAAAACTTTCATCCTTACTCCATATTTTTTCAAAGCATCTAAAACCATATTTTGCTCTCTATAGCTATGGTAAACAAGTGGACGTCCTAATCAGCTTAGCATCAACCTGCATTCATGTAACAAAGGGTTATATAGAAGGTTCCTATTTTTTAGCATAAGAATAATTTTCTTTGAGTCAATGGAATTTCAATGGGATACAATTAGTGCTCCAGAGCCAGCTTAAGACCTCTAACAAGGGTTGTAAGCTCCATCGAGTTATTCATAGCATGAATGAAATATTAGGAGAAACCAAAAATCCACTCCTCGTTAGAGTTTCTGATAACCCCACCAATACCCTCTTACCAGGATTACCTAAGCAAGAACCATCAGTATTAAGCTTGTATGAGTTCTTAGGAGGGGGAGTACAGTAGACCATGATAGAGGTATGATCTTGGGAGATAGGGGTATGGTGAAGGTGAGAGTATTTCACTGCCTCAGCATAATCTTGTCTGAAGGAAGGGTAGTAGTTTTTGTTCTCAAATAGGTTAGTGTTTCTGGTTTTCCAAATGGTCCATAGACAGAAAGTAAGGAAAGTGGACCAAGCGATGGAATTATCATAATGGGTTGTGTTCAAGACTTTCCAGGTTATTTCCCAGTTAGAAATCTTGAAGAGGTCAAGGGAAATGGTGGTATGACCAGAGTAATTCATGATCAGGTACTCCCAAAAGGAAATAGCATGGAAACATTCGAAGAAAATATGGTTAATATCTTCAAGGAAATTTTCACAACTATGACAGTTGAGGGAGATGCTTATACTTTTATAGGCAAGGTGGATTTAGTAGGAAGGCTATTATGGTGAATGGGCTAAAGAAAAAATTTAGGCTTGTTAGGGACTCAGGCCTTCCAGATCCAACCCAAATAGAAATTGCTCTTAGTTGTAGCAGTCCTTTTGGTGGAGATATACTGATAAGCAGACTTACAGGTAAATATGTCATTACCTGTGAGGGTCCAACGGGGGATATCTGATTGGAAAGTATCGTCAGTCCCAAAGGTACTCTCAATTCTGGCCCTAACTTTCCCAGGGGTGTAGAAAGGAAGGGAGTTAAAATTTAGAGTACCATGCTGCCAGTAAGATGACAGTTCTAATAATAGACAGGGGTTAGGGAGAGGCCCTTGGATAACAGTGAATAGAGCAGGTAAGGAAGGAACCCAACAATCATGTCAAATATTAACTTTTTTGCCATTGTGGACAGACCATTGGATAGCATCATGGCAAAGATGTCACCCTCTTTGAATATTCCTCCAAATTGGAGAGTAGGCATGGGCATTATTGGGATGGTGAGTAGAGTATTTCTTGGCTAAGACACTTTCCCATAAGGAGGAAGGATTTAAGTGGTACCTCCAGGCTAAACTGCAAAGAAGGGTGTCATTCTTAAGGGTAGGAGATTGAATATCAAGCCCTCCCTGATGCTTAGGCTAGGTTATAGTGTCCCAACTAACCATATGTATTTTCTTCCTAGTAGCAGTAGTCCCCTAAATAAAGTTCCTTTAAGTTCTATTAATGAGTTTATGGATCTTACTTGGGAGTAAAATGTATTGCATCATATGGTTGGGGACAATGCTAAGACAGACTTTGGCCAAGATAATTCTACCTGCCATGTTAAGGAACTTGGTCTTCCACCCAGCTAATTTAGCATTCATATTATCCAGGATGAACTGGAAATGAGCTTGCTTGGAAGGGGTATGAAACGTAGGGAAACCAAGGTACTTGCCAAAGAAAGTACTAGCTTTAATTCCTAGCAGAGTAGAGAGATCAGTCTAGGTGAGGGTGTTACAATTGCTATAGAAGATGACATTGGATTTGGGAGATTGGCTTTTAGGCCAGAGTGTTTGCTAAAACTTTCAAGGGGTCTGATGATGGTAGTGCAGTTAGCCCAATCATCTTTAGCAAAAGGGTAAGGTCATCATCAAAAAATAGGTGAGAAATATGAGGACCCCTCCTGCTTATCTGAATAGGAGACCACTGAAGAGTATCAACCTCATAGTTAATTCTCCTGGATAGCAATTTCATACAAAGTATGAATAAATAGGAGGACATAGGATCACCTTGCTTGATACCTCTGGAAGGCAAAATGGTGTTGGTTTTCCCCCATTAACTAGGATGGATATAGATGAGGTGGAAAAACAAGACATAATGAGCTTAGAAAGGCCAGGAGGAAAGTTGAAGAAAAAAAAAGAACCTGTCTAATGAAGAACCATTCAAGCCTATTGAAGGTTTTTTCAAGATCAATATTAAGAAGCATTTTATGGATTCTATCCTTCAATTTCTTTAAGTGTCTAAGGTACTCCTGGACAATGATAGCATTATTCGAAGCTCTTCGTTTGGAGAGAAAACTAGCTTGATTCTAACTTTACAAGTTATATAGACATGCAAATAAGAAAGTAACCTCCCAATTACTCCCTCCATTTCTTTTTAATTATTTGCTCCTTTTTCTTAGAGTCAAAGAATACACACTTTGACCAATATTTCAAAATGTATTTCTTAATCAAATTGAAATAAGAACATTTCTAATTTCTAGTATTTTTCATATAATTTTTGAATCTTAAATTTTAATTCTAAAATATTAAATTCATCTAATTTAATTTGCTTTAAAACTTATTCAAATTTACTCACAAAAAACGAAGAAAGGAAATAAAAGAAATGAAGAAAGTACAATTTATGTTACAACATAATTTCAATCAGTACAAAATTAGAAAAGAAGAATTGTTTTAAACTTATGGTCCTAAAATATAGAATACTTTCCAACTCAAGGGTGAGAGCCAAACAAAATAAGGAATTAATTGGAACATAAATAAAGGTTACAAGTAGGGCTGGGTTCGGTTTGTTCGGTTTGATAGTTTAATATCGGTTTGGTTTTTTAATTTTTGGATTGACAAAAATGACAACCGTAACCAAACCGAAATAAATTCGGTTCGGTTAGGTTTCTACAAATTCGGTTCGGTTTTTTGGATTTTTATTTCGGTTTTGAAGAATAAAGTAGTGAACCTCTCTTTGTTATAACTGGACATTTAAAATTAATGATTTTAAAAAAAAAATTCAAACCTATTTTTCATTCCCAGATATAAATAACTCAACATGGATGAAACTAAATGATATAACCATAAGTCTAACATAATATATAATTTCATTATGCATAAGTTTGCATAAATAGTCGGAAGAGTGGTTGCTGCCGGAAAGACCATAGTCGGCACTACAGGCTGCAACCCGCAATGGTCGTCTGGTCGCCGGCTCTGGTGTTGTTGTACAGATGACGATCTCGTCGGCGGTCTATGGTTCGATCGATTGTTCGACTATTGGACTGATGTATGTTGTTAGTTATATGTGGCGTGCTATTACTTATTGTTGTTATTAGGGTTGATATTATATATTTATATTATATTATTATATATTAAATATTATATATATATAATAAAATATATATATTATTAATTATTTATAGAATTTTGGTTAATCGGTTTATCCGAATTATTTTTTTGAAAAAACAAAAATTAAACCGTTTAACTGAATTTCAAAAATTAAAAATCAAAACCGATCCGAAAAAAATAAATCGAAATTAAAATTTTGATTTGATTTTTCGGTTTTTTCAATTTAAACCAAAATATGTTCAGCCCTAATTACAAGCCCTGTAATATTTCACTTGCCATTGATAAGAATCCTGGTGAAGTAATATTTCACTTGCCATTGATAAGTATCCTGGTGAAGCGGTAAACACTTCTTTTTTTAATGTCTCAAATTTAAGTCCTGTTGGACATGAAGTCATTTTTGTTAAAAAAATATTTTGATTTTTACTTTGAAACTTCTAAGTGCACATTAGGAGAAATCATGCCTCGATGTAAATATCGAATACTGAATAAAAATAAAACAAACGAAAAAACCTTACCGATAATTCACTATTGACATGTTGGTCAACTCTGATTCTATGAAAAAAACATTTTCCTTTGTATCAAACAAATCCTAAGATTCTTGATAATTAAACTTGTGAATTCTTTAAGAGGTATTCAATATGTTGGACGAGCATAGATAATCTTGAAATAAAAATTTGGTAATGTCCTATTTCTTATTAAATACTAATTTTGAGATAAATTATATCAGGATAAGTTGGTTGTCTCAATCATAAGATAGAATCATACTATGAAAATTAATTATTCTTGAACAAAATAACAAAAATGTCTTCTACTAAATACTAAAGTGAATAATATTCCTATATACACACAACTTCTCAAAACTTTGCAATACACATTGTTTTTAATACAATAAATTAAATAATAAAAAAAAAAATTCTAGGATAACTAAGCTTAATACTATATCTAATTCAGATTACTTGTTTTTCAAAGAAACGACCCTAAAAATTGAGAAATAAGAAAAGGCAAGGGGTGTGAAAGGACAAGTCGCCGCAGACGACCGACCAGATTAGATAAATTCGAAAACAGTTACTTAAAATTAAAAAAATATATATATATTATTAAATAGAGAGAGAAAGATGTTGACAATAAAATGAACAACAAATTGTTTTTGTCCTATAATGTAATAATAGTGGGTGTTTTCTTAATCACAATTTGATGACAACGACTACATCTTGTCTCCCTTAACCCACGTTTTAGTCCTTTTATCATACAGCTGTTAACCCATCCACAAAATTCAAATACTACATATTTTTTAGTACATACCATATAATAATATAATAAGTTGAGTCATGAGTGGTCCTCTTAGCTATAAGCCAAAATTTAGAAAATGTCTTAGAAATTTGTGTTAAAATTGATCTTGGTCTAACTCACATCCCAAAAGTCAGCTCATGAGGAGAAGGATTGTCCAGGCTTTATAAGAGACCACCCATCTCATTAACTACGAATGTGGGAGGATTGCCCAAGTCTTATAAGGAGACCACTCATCTCATTAACTACGAAAATTTCTTTGTATAAATAACATAAATACCAACTTTTTAAAAGTAATTATACTCTCTCCATCTTTTTTAATTACTTTACTCTCTCTCTTTCCCTATTAATATACATTAGATAGTCGACATATACATAACATTCTGTGTATATGTGAGATTTTTGTAATATGTTTAGGGAGTTGGGATTTTTTGTAATATTGAAAACATAAGTTGTGTATTTGTGTAATTTTTAGAATTTCTTTTTCAATCTTTTTAACACCCCACCTCACGCCCAAACCTCAACTGGGCGTGGACAATCTCCCCGACATCTCAATTCAGGGGCCCAACATTGGGTGAGAATGGGCCTGACTTTGATACCATGTTAAAATTGTCTTAGAATGAGTCTGATTTTGATACCATGTTAAAATTATCTTGGGCCTAACTCACACCCCAAAAGCTAACGGCCTGGCTTTGATACCATGTTAAAATTATCTTGGGCCTAACTCACACCCCAAAAGTTAACTTATGAGGAGGAGGATTGTCCAAGACCCCAGCTCACGTCCAGACCTCAACTGGGCGTGGATAATCTCCTCGACATCTTAATCTGGGGGCTCAACATTGGGTGAGAATGGGTCCTGCTCTGATATCATGTTAAAATTAGTCTTGGATCTAACTCACACCCCAAAAAGTTAGTTCACGAGGAGGAGGATTGCTCAAGCCTTATAAGCAAACCACTCATCTCATTAACCACCAATGTTGGATTTTCTTTTTCAATCTTTTTAACAATTTTAATGATAGAGAGTGTTGGAGTAATTGGTAAATTGTTGTCCTGAGATTTGAAGATCACGAGTTTAAGTTGCAAAAACAGTTTCTTACAAAAGTATAGAATAAAATTTATATAATAAATCCTTATAGTTTTATTGTTTTCTAGACTCTGCGTATAATGAAATTTTTAGTGAGTTAATTTTGTTTCAGTTATGTGAACAACAATATGTAAGTGATTTATCATCAATTTTTTGTTATCAAATCAAAATTGAACAACAATACTGTGGGTTAAGCAACCATTAAGTATAGAAAAATTCAAAATTAATGGGGACAAATAGAGGACGTTTTGTCTTTTGCTATTATTACTCCTACTATGCTTTTTTGTTTTCAAGCTACAAGCTTATTTCTTGTTGAAAAGTAATGATATTTCAAATGATGTGAACTATTGTCAAGGGTTACATCAATATTACTAGCCTTTTTAATGCGTTGCATTTTTTTTACACGCTTCTTAAAATAATAAGTATTAATTTGCAGATGTTCATGGCCTAATATAACCTCGTTTATCTTAGAAATATAAATTTATCTTTATTAAATATTTACTGTATTGAGTTGTTTATAATCTTCCAGGACACCTATTACTATGAAATATGAATGAAATGGGGAAAAAATTCTTTAAATTTCTAAAAATAACAAATAATAGATAACTATTTCTAGAAAATCAAGACAGATAATTTTAGAAACTGCGAGTCAACCAAAGAAAAAAATTTTATGAAGTCAAATTTAACATATTTAATTTTAGAGAAACATAAAAAAAATCTGAAGAAACAGTTTTAGAAACTATTATCCAAAAGTACTCGGAAAACAAAATTTCGTACTAGTAGTATTATTTTTTATACTGTGGTCCCCAGCTATGACCTATGTACTGATACAAACAAGTGCTAAATCCAAAATCTTCAACCAATGGTTGATAAGATAAGCTCTACCTCCTTCAAGTTTTCTAATACAAGAAAGAAAAAGAAAAGACAAAATTAAAAAATAAAAACAAATTTATTAAATGCCCAAAAGTATCGTAAATTCCCAAAAGACCAATATATATAGAACAATAAGAAGGGGAAGGAGCTGACAAAAAAATGAATATAAATCAACTTCAAGAAAGGAAGGGAGGGAGAAAGCATTGAATCAATGTCCAATCACGCAACTATGTAATATTGTACCTTCATTCATTTCACTTTGGATGGACAGGGTTTTGTTTTGGCTTTGTCTTTGGCCTTTTGGTTCAAAGATGGGGAGGGTCACAACAAGTTAGGATTCCTTTATGGTCCACACACACATTTCCTATGTACTACAAAATTGCAACTATAGGTGTACTTCACGACCTCAAATTTTAGTAGATAGACTTTTCCCTTACTCATTTATTACTACCAAAGACCAAACCAAGTAACTTCACAGAGAGTTGATAGTTCGGTTGAACAGAATTCAATGGTTTTAACTTACGCTTTATATTTGATAAAATTTAAAAATTCATAATGCCAATTTATTTATGAGGTTCCCCTTTTTAAGTTAGAAGGTTAACCAATTCATATACAATAAGTAATGGCATACATAGGAAGCTTCCCTTCACCACACCTCTTTTATCTTTAAATACTGAGTATTGACTAGGTATTGATAGTGTTCGTATTTTATTCACGTTATATTTCACATAAAGTAATAATATATGTCTCGAGATCAAGTATAGGGTTATCAGTAATGCAGAGACAAATACCAAAAAGCCAGGCTCTACATTAGTTTTTGCAAAATGATACTTCATAGCAAAAACTTTTTATAATATCGTCTATTGGTATAGTTTACCTAATTGTGACATATTACCTGCTTTCCTCAAATTTCAAAGGAAATCAATACATTTTAACATAAGTAACTACCTTTAAGTTGATCTTTAAGTAATCTACAACAACAAATACCAGTGTCCCGCAAGTGGGGTCGGGAGAGGGGTGTGTGCGAAGACCTTACCCCTTACAAGAGGTTGTTTCCAAGAGATGATCTTTCCGTGATATGATAATGTAAAATTGAACAAGAGAAAACAGGGTTCAATAGTTGGGAGAAAATTAACAAACAAAATTTTATATATATATGTTTTTCTAAACCACAACTATAACGTACAAAGTAAGACCACAACAACATGAATTTTCCAATCCATGTTCTGAAATTAGTTCTTTAGTGGTAGCAGCCAGATGCTTGAAACAACTGAGAGACCACCAGAAAATTACTCCCTTATCAATAATACTACATCCACCGTACATTCAACAAGTTACAATTTTCAGGCACCCACCCAAAAGGCTGACACTCCGTCAGCGCAAACACCTCTAATTGCCACTTAACACGATGAGATACACTAGTAGACTTCAAGTGCAGAATGACAACCGGAAGGGTGAACACTCTTATCAACAATGTGATAAGTTGTTGACAAGTAAATTCTACACAAATCATATAACTACACACCATTATGTTCACTACAGAGGAGGAAAAAATAACCCGAGTGAGATGTCAAGCTTCTGTTATATATATAGCTGCCTGTAGTTGATGTTAAATAAGTCCTCTATGAATGGTTAGGATGGATGAAGCTTCTTATCTCCTCCATTAGGCAACGAAAATGATCGTTATTAGGCAAGAAATAGAAACCTATTGTTGCCTGCTTTAGATATAGTAGATTCACCTCGTGCCCTGATTTTCGTAACCCTTCAACATAAGTCAATTGCCAATCTTGAACAAGATCCAAACCAGCTACGACGACTAAACTCTTTGGAAAGTTCAGTCCTTCAAGACTTCTACACCTCGGGCCGAATATGTTACATGCTGGATGGTCCCTATCTTCCCCGTCGGGTAAATATGCCCTCCAGTACCAATCCCTATCTTGAACTGTTACAAAGTATTTCCCATCCAATCTACTCTCGGATTCGGTCCTCTTTTGTCCACCAAACATTGGATGAAGAAGAATATTTCCCAATACCTCAATATCGGCTTCAGCAGCCTTCACCGCAACATGGTGAGCAATATTACCACCAGAACTATCACCCGCCATGTAGACATGAACTTTCAAATCCTTCCCACTTTGAAGCCATTGCCTTGATTGAACCCATTTAAGAGCAGCCCATCCATCATCATATGCACAAGGATACCGATTCTCAGGTGATCGTCGATAATTAACAGAAACAACAACAGCCTTGCAAATGCTAACAAGGCGCCGACAAAACGTGTCATAAATAGCACTATTGGCTGAAGAATGAGTGAAACTTCCACCATGGAAGAAAATAATGACAGGAACA
The DNA here is from genome assembly GCA_030864215.1 of Capsicum pubescens. Taxonomy (NCBI): domain Eukaryota; kingdom Viridiplantae; phylum Streptophyta; class Magnoliopsida; order Solanales; family Solanaceae; genus Capsicum; species Capsicum pubescens. The sequence continues at coordinate 65,129,418 of CM061546.1, read as the reverse complement.
ATTTCTGTAGTGCTCAAAGGTTTATCGAGTTCAATTTTACCCCAATCAGCCTCATTTTTCGGGGCAGGTTTATAGACACGGTTAAGCAGGCTTGTAGCGCGATCAACAACATCAAACGAGTAAACACCATCAACTGGAATCGAATTTGCAGGGACTTTCCTTTCCAAGAACTCAGCTAAATCGCGATTGAACGTGCCATCAGACCGACGAAGCATGTTGTAAGCTAGCTTGAAATTGGATATAAGTATCCATGTATTAAGTGGAACCACCCTCTGCATAAAGGGACATAAGGCCTAGTCAATACCAAAAAAAAACATCTAACAAATATCCATTTCCCCCCAAAGTACTAAAAGCAAAATTGATCATAGCAACATACATCTTGTGACAACCCAGAAATAGTCACAACAAATAAAGGAAAAAATGTATAGAATTTGTACGTATAGCCAGAAAGAGAAAGTAAGCAAATGGAAAAGAAAAAGAAAAGAATCAATCCCCAAAAAGAGCAAATTGGAAAGCAAAAGGTGATTTTGTAAAGGAGGTTAAATATGTACAGACAAGCCAAAGAAACATAAGAAGAGCAAACCATTTACCTAAATCAATGATAAAGATTCATCCTTTTTTCCGTAAAACAAAAAAATTCAAATTTTCTTAAATACACAAAAGGTCAAACCCCAAAACACAGGATACTAAATAATGAAAAAATTCAAACAAGAACCAGTGGATTCAGACCAGGGTGGGAATTGAACATCCTTCGTCAAAAAATTATACTATGTATATAAAACTTAAATTATTTTTCTTGAACACCGTTAATGAAATTTCTGGCTTCGCTGCTTATTGACATGAAATGATCCTCAAATTAAACAAAAAAAAAAGTTGGAATTAACAGAATAATTAACAAGAGAAAAAGGGTACCTTAGATTCACTAGCGTTGATCTCGTTACTGCCTGCCATGACTATAGTATTAACTAAAGACAGAGAACTTTGGGCAAGAAAGTTAAAAGGGTGCACCGATCTTCAAGAATATGAGTGTATTAGTGCTCATAATGATCCAAAGAATGGAGAGTAGTGATGTAAGTGAAGGGGAGTTTGATTCTTTAACTAAACAACAACAATAACAAGTGTCTTTTAAGAAAACAGAAGAAATGTGACAAGGGAGGGGGGCTTAAGGGAAGTAAAGAGAGAGTATTAGCCCAAAGTTGGAAGTTCAAAGCGTGGAGAAGTTGCACACATACACACACGAGAGAGTGAAATAGGTGAAGACTATAAGGGGAGAGAGGCGGGGTGGGGTCGAGAGAGTGGGGGTGGGGGTAGAGAGGACAAGAACAGTGAGGAAAAAGAAGAAAAAGAGGATGAGAGAGAGAGAGAGAGAGAGAGTAATTAACAATTCATGGTAGAGCTGTTTGTTAACTGTTAAGGCTTTTTTGGCCCAACATACAATAAAGAAAAAACAAACAAAGAAATAATACTATGTATAAAATTAAAAAAGAATCACCAATAGTCCAAAACTTAAAAAAAAAAAAACTCGTTTAAACGCAACCTAAACAAAACTCGTTTAAACGCAACCTAAGAGTTTAAGCCTCATTTGTTTGCACATATAAATATAAATACGAATGATTCAGATTTCAGTTCATTAAGTGTATTTTTTTTTTTATATAAATTGACTCTTAATGTATTTAAAAGCATCTGACTAATATCCAGACACTTTTTAAAATATAATTTATTCTCTCAAAATTCTCTTTAAATATTTTAATTATCACTCAAATAATATTCAGACTCTTTTTAAAATGTAATTTATTCGCTCAAAACTCTTTTTAAATATTTTAATTATCACTCAAATAATAATTTTGATGTTTAAGTTTTATCTAATATTTTTTTCATATAATATAATATTTTATTATTTTTAAAATTTGAATTACATATTTATTATGAATTAATATATTACGTACATTCAGATATTTAAAACAAATAATCTTAATCATTCAGTATTCAGATCTAGAAACAACATCTTAATAATTCAGATACTCATTCAGATCCAGACGTCTTAATCTTAAAAAAAAAAAATGCACCCTAAGACTATCATGTTATTTATAGTTTTTTCTTTTGGTTTTCTCACTGGGTTTCTGATATTTATTTTGGATTCAATTAATGTAAATTTGTATCGAAAAATTTCACATTACGAATTAAGAAATTTTCACATTGATGGTAAAATATTACACTATTTTTTCTATCCGGCCACAGTATTGCTTTTGAAGTTGAAGCTACGATCAGATTCAATTAAATTTGATCTTATCTATCATAAGAACAATCGATCTGTTTAGACGATAGAACGATTCTTATTTCAAATTAGTTTCTCCCAATTATGTCTAGTAATAGAATGGAACGATTCCTACCAAACTCAATACAAAAATGAAAGAATTTCGTGTGCAAGAGTTGCACCTTCAAATTGTTTGTTTTGAAAATTTCTCGAGGAACTAATTATAGGCATTTCTCTATCAGAAAAAGTAGAATTGTTATGAATTATGATCAGCATTATTAAAGTAAATTTAGTTACGGAAGTTGAAGATGTTAATATTTTTGTCCAATTTTTTATTAAATTTGAATATTAAATTTTTTATTTAAGAAAAATAAAAGTAATATTATAATTATTTTTAATTTTTTCTAAAAGGAAACTATAAAAATATTTTATATTTGGCTTATCTTTTCATCGAGGAAAAGTTTTGTACCTCTATAAATATAAAACTTTCCTTCTCATATCATAACACAACAACATTCATGATGTAATCTTAAAAAGTCTTATTTAGGAGGAGATTTCTCCAATTAATTTTATGTTTTTTCAATCTTAGTTTTTAATACGTAGGCCGTTCGATCAAACCATATCAAAAATATGTTTTTAATATGTTTTATTTGTCGTCTGAATTATCGTCTCTATGGTTTGCAACTAATAGCTTCCGCGTTACATCCTATCGATTTCAAACCCCAACAAAAGAATTAGGAAGAATATACTTCTTCCATCTCAAAGTAGTTAGTATTTTTATTAAAAATATTTTTCTCAAAATAATTGTCAGTTTAAACATGAAGAAATAATTAATCATTTTTTTCAATTCTATATTAGCGTTAATTATTCTAAAATTAAGAGACACATAAATAGATTAAAAAAAAGAAGAATTAATAAGAAACATATTAATTAAATTGCACTTCTAATTAATTTTTCTTAAGAGAGGAATAAAATTTAAATCTATCAACTATTTTAAGATGGAGAAAGCAATACTTAATACATACTAGAAAAATCGTAGCAACTTTCATTAACGAGAAGCAAAAGAAATTCATACATAATACTTAACATTTTTTACATAATCAAAAATAGAATTTACATTTTGTACATGTCAAATCATGTATTAATAATTACAAAACAATTAATTATCTCTGCATGAATAGTTACTAGTACATGAAAGTATTTAACTATGAATTTACAATTTTTTATTTTAAAAGTATAGTAGTATATGAAAAAATTGCTAATTTATTTTCAAAATAATGTCACTGTCTAATTTAAATGAAATAGAAAGAATGAATATAGTAAATATTATTTAGGATAATATGACAAGGAAAGGTGAGGAGAAAAAATAATAAGAGGCGTGCAGTCAAACGCAAACAGACGGCTTTGGTGAACAAAGGCTAGAGAAAACGACAAAATAGACGGCTAAAAACTGTACTGTTCATTAATAGGACCCATTATTATTATTATTATTATTATTATTATTACTCCATTTTATAAGGCACAAAATAAGTAAAACCTCTGGTCTAATTTGGATTCAGTCGGTATTTATATTTTCAAATTTTAAGTGTGTATAAATAGACTTTTAACTATCAGAAAATTAAATAAATAAATAAATAAATACACATATTTTACTTGATAAATTTCATATAAGTTGACATGTAAAATATGTATTTACACCTAAAATTGAGGATTATATATACCAATTGAGTCTAAATTAAAAAATACATTTATTTACTATTTCTAAATATAAATCATCTCTATTTTGTATTGTGGATACATAGTTATAGTTATAGTGGCATGACACTATCATTATCCTTTCGTATTTTTTTATAGTAAGTGCAATACTACAAAGTTGCTTTTTTTTTTTTTTTCAAATTAATGAAAAGTTAATGGATACTTGACTTTATTAAGGCACCTAAAAAGTCTTGTACAGTACATAAACCACTCCATTTTGTTCCCACGCCACAACTTTCCAAGGGTTAATACACATTCACGCCGACTGCCCTAATCATCACTTAACCTCCCTTCATATTTTTAGGTTTTAACCTTATTATATTGGCTATAATCGGGATATATCAAAAACAGCTTAATTATCTCATTTTTAAGGTTAAAGTAATTAAAATTTGTACATACTTTGTTCCTCACTAAATTCCACTTTATGGGGTATACTGATATATTGTTGTTGTTGCTGCATTTCTAACACATATTTAAGTGATAAGGATATCTAAGTAGGAGTATTATTTTATACAGAAATATAAGATAAAATAACTAAATCCTACATAAAATATATTCATAACTCATAATTGCACTACTAAATGTCTGCATAAATTAATCTAACCATAGTGGGCTATTGATTAGAGAGGAGTTATTCATGTGTTAAAACTAACATAATTTTGTATGTTGTTTGGTTGAAAATGTGGGAAAATAATGCTCACGTAGATTCTAGCATAAGTTATATAAAATTAGGTTGTTGTTTTTTCTTAATTTCCACATAAAACATCGCATTGTTAATACAATGTCTGGATTCGTATTTTTTTTGGTTTAGTTAATAACGTGTATAAGTTATGAAAGAATTTCATATATTATTTTTTAACAAGATAGAAGATGAAATAATTAATACATAAGTAACTAAACTCTATCTAAGTAAATCGTACATAACTAATTTCCATATTATTAATAACTGGATAACTCTAAAAAGGTAACATACAATAACATGTATAACTTTTTACAGTAAGTTTAGTTTGATAAATTAAAAATAGAGATAAAATTATACACTTCTCATATAAAGAACTTTTGCTTTATCAAATTACATTACCCATTATAGTAAATGGCATGTGTTGGTGTAACATACCACAAATTACAATAATCATTACAGTTGAAAATAAAATGAACAAAAGTGAAGAAAATAAAATAATCTTCTTCTTGGCGGAGACGCGAATATCTCGCTTTCTTTAAGGAGATTCCAGTCCACTGCGGCATAATCTACACCGATCCAACAATATATCTCTTGACTTGTCCCCTCGAGGGTACAACAGCCCATCAATGATGTACAACTCAAAAACCTCCGGATTAGTTGAAGAGTCCAAAGCTCCACTACAAGAACACCTTCCTTCAACATATATTTACTTTCTTTGTATAATGAATAGAGTTAAAGACTTAGAATATTTTCTTTATCTCAACACTTTCTTTCACTAATATAATAACTCTCTTTTGTATAGTGAATATAATTGTAGACTTAGAATACTTTCTTTGTCTCAACTCTCTCTTTCACTACTACACACTATTATTTTTTTCACACTTATCATATTTTCTTGTACATTCTACATCAATACAAAGGAAGAACCACCACTATTTATAGTTATAAAATTCTTCCATGTAATGAATATAATGAATGAGGGGTAGTAATGTAGGTAGATGAATAGTCTTGATGTTACATAAGTTACATGAAAGTAATGGCCATAGAGTTACAAGAACTAATGACCTTGAGAGTTACAAGAACTAATGATCATATGAGTTACAAGAACTTATGGTAATCTTTATCACAATTCATATCCACTAACACAAAAATATAATGTTGTGAGTTACAAGAATAATGACACCACTTTCTTCACTTTATGCCTACTAATTGTCATGCACTTTAATATTTTTATTTTAATAATAAAATGCACCAACATTCCCCCACTCATTTTAATATTGAAATAAGAGAGTTCACCAATTTAGTTGAAGGGGGACCATTATGCATAATAAAGGTGCGCTCTGCATTGAACCTCCACTTAGTAAAATAATAAATTTTACTTCAGAGTCAATAATGATATCAGACTTGAACTATGACTGCTTAAGAAAAATAAAGTATTACTGCTTACACACAGCAATCAAGGTGTTGACATAAGCTTTAATAGCCAGCACGTTACGGCCATGTGCTATCCCGATTTTCATGAGCGTTTTTTGAGAATAAGCCTCATTCTCATAGGAAGCGGTCTACTTCCACACTCACATAGGTGAAATCTGTCAAGGGTGGTCCTGTAATTTTGACACCCGACTCATACGAGATACAGAATTTCATTAAGAGTCCTTTGACTCAACCTTCACAAATCATTACAAGAACAATGCGCTCTCATCATAGGAAGGACTAAACAATAATGCATCTCACACCAAGTCATCATATGATTCGTTCTTCCCATTGAACCTGGTTATAGAATTTTTAGTCCCCCGATTGGGTTTCCTCATATATGACTCATGATTTTTTATAGGTTTCCTTTCTCTCCCTCGATGTAATTCAGACCATTTTCTTGCAAAGGCCTTAGTTTTGAATCTGCAAAATTATCACAAGGTTAACACAATTAATATTGGTATACCATTGATCAATATGATCTCACAATATTGTGTTTTTCTCCTTATGATCTGAATTTACCATTATAAAAATGGTTTGCACTCTATCAATAAATTTTTGGTGCTATCCATAACTCAAAATTAGAGAAATCAATTTCTCAACATAAAGTGATTGATCAATTCACTTTTTCACTAGTTGAAGCTAAAATAGTTAGTTCAACCTCCATAATGAGTTAGCAGATCATAATTTATTTCTTCATTTCAGTAAATAACATCAAGTTATTTTTTTTTCTCATTTTGCATCAAAAATACTTTTAAGTACAACAGGGGTTATTTTAATAAAACAAGCCACAACTTTTTTCAAGTAAATATACCTAATTAGATTGTAATAACCTGCTTTAGAACTTTTACACAATTTCAGTCAGGTGCAACAAGCCACATATCTGATATTTCTTTTGTTAGGCTAGTAAACTCCTTTTTTTCACACCACTTTAACATATTTGAATCAAAAGAAGTTGTATGGCTCATACAATCAACAAAATATTTTTTCACAATTTTTGTTTTTCACCATAATGTGACATGTCAAGAAAAAGCTAATCACATGATTTAGGTATTTTTCATTCCATGAATGAAATTTATCTCACCCAACTATTTAATGTCAAAATTGGCTATTCAATTTATCATTTATTTGATAACATGCATGTTAGAGACAAAGACATCAATAAATACACAAATAGTAATATGTGATTTATTCAAAATTAATATATATACTTCTAATTTTTTCTTTTTAAACACATTCTCAAAAGTGCAACATCATATTTTTCATGATGATTTTTTCTCATTTCGTTAACCCCCACTATTTTGAGACTTTAAGAAAATAAATTTTCATGAAAAGTACAATTTTATTCATGAAAAATCATAGTTAACTTTTTACCTTGACTCTGCAACAAGTAGAATTTTTTTTTACCTTTTCTCCGCTTAAGTTGAGGAGTAGAAAAATACTTTACGTAGCTATCTCTTGCCAACTATCTATTGAGATCTCTCATCTTGATATCTGTGATTTTTCAAACTGTATCAAAACACAAATCTCCTTAAAATTGTTGGTGTAATATACCACAAATTACAATAATCATTACAGTTGAAAATAAAATGAACAAAAGTGAAGAAAATAAAATGATCTTCTTCTTGGCTGAGGCGTGAATATCTCGCTTTCTTTAAGGAGATTCAAGTCCACTGCGGCATAATCTACACCGATCCAACAATATATCTCTTGACTTGTCCCCTCGAGGGTACAACAGCCCATCAACGATGTACAACTCAAACAACTTCGGATTAGTTGAAGAGTCCAAAGCTCCACTATAAAAACACCTTCCTTCAACATATATTTACTCTCTTTGTATAGTGAATATAGTTAAAGACTTAGAATATTTTCTTTGTCCCAACTCTTTCTTTCACTAATATAATAACTCTCTTTTGTATAGTGAATATAGTTGTAGACTTAGAATACTTTCTTTGTCTCAACTCTCTCTTTCACTACTACACACTATTATCTTTTTCTCACTTATCATATTTTCTTGTATATTCTACATCAACACAAAGGAAGAACCACCACTATTTATAGTTGTAAAATTCTTCCATGTAATGAATATGATAAATGAGGGGTAGTAATTTAGGTAGATGAATAGTCTTGATGTTACATGAGTTACATGAAAGTAATGGTCATAGACTTACAAGAAATAATGACCTTAAGAGTTACAAGAACTAATGGTCATATGAGTTACAAGAACTTATGGTTATCTTTATCACAATTCATACCCACTAACACAAAAATATAATGTGGTGAGTTACAAGAATAATGACACCACTTTCTTCACTATATGCCTACTAATTGTTCTGCACTTTAATATTTTTATTTTAATAATAAAATGCACCAACAACATGTCATATTTTTTAGATTACTAGTTTAGTATACGTGTGTTGCACGTGTATTTTAACTAAAGATGTTAATCATTTTAAACGACATTCAGAAAGAGAATTTTTTACTTGATTAATTGATTTCAAATTGCTACGTATATTAGGAGTTTCAACATAATTCAAATAAGACATTTTTTAATTATAATTAAAATTTCAGTTGATTTTAAATTATTAATTTTTTTTTTAATAAAAATAGCAATTTTAAACAACATTCAGAAAGAGAATCTTTTACTTGATTAGTTGATTCCAAAATGCTACATATTAGGAGTTTCAGTATAATTCAAATAAGAAAAAAATTAATAATAATTAAAATTTTAGTTGATTTTAAATTATTAATTTTTTAAAAAATAAATAAATGACAATTTTAAACATCTTAACAACATAAATAGTACCACTATAAATGGAACAACCAATAAATTGAAAGTGAGAAGTAGAAAAAGAATAATAAGTGATAAGTGATACTATATTGTGTTAACACAAAATTACTTCTTCACTAAAAAAAATTTGTAATTTAAATAAGTTACTCATCAAAATTATGTTTGTTATCAGGACTTCTAATCAAAGCAAGGTCATCTATTATCTTTTATAATTCATATATGCATTGGTAACAAATAGAGATTTTTCACAAAAACAATATACATATTATACTAAAATAAAATAATATACATCATATTAGTTATTCGGTACTATATTTTGGAGAGCTGGTGGAATGGGGGACATAGCCACATAGGAATGCTTGACCAATTTAGTGATGCATGCATAGGATGTTGAAATATTTTCTTTATATCTAAACCTTTTCTCCTAGCTATTTTTTTATCATTACCATTTTAGAAGCAAATGATATGCATTATCCTATGACCGCTATGGTCCCTAACTATATATCCCACCTGCTCCATCCCAATCTTGTCTAGCTATGAAACTCTCACTAGTATTAAGTTTTCAGGTGTTGGTATTAGATGAGCTAGGTTTTAATTAGATAATAATATTCATGAGGTCTTAATTCACGAATAAAGGCTTACAATGAGCTAGATTTTAGTTAGAAAATAATATAAGCTTTCACCCATACCATTATGCAACAAGCATTGGCCTTTGCAAGATTGGTTAAACAAGATCCTAATAATAAGAAATTTTTTTATCAAAATATGAGTTAAGACGATAATTCACAATCAAAATAGAAGCTATGAAGACTGATTATAGAGAACAAAGCTTAGCCATCTTTATTAATAATTAGTTCCTACTTCTTAATAAAACTTAAAACAATAGATCCTACGAGATCATGTCAAATACCAAATCCTTCATCAAAATCTAACACAAAAATAAAATAAAATAAAATAAAATAAGCATAGATGCAAATTTATATGAACTATTGTATATTTTTTAGTCCATCAATCTTCTTCCTTTTTAGTTTTGACTCTAGGGCCTTTCATATTGACGATGATGGATGTGTTGGTCTTCAAATAAACCTCAGTACTCTCAATGCCAAGGAAATTGTTGTTATCATAAAAATCACCAAATAGACTATGATTTCCTACGTGAAAATTGAAGTCACTGGCATCAATAGAAGGAGATGTGGCGGCAAATGGTCCATATAAACCCTTGTTTGTAACAGATTTTATAGATTTTAGAATTGTAAAAGGACTGCTTGATGTTTCAAAAGAATCAATTATGAAAGTAAGAAATTCTGATAAATAATCAAATACAAACAAGTGTTTAGACGGTGGTTAGAATTACCATGACGTTGGGACATAAGTAAGGTACCATTCTTGTAAAACAGGAATTGAATTGAATAAATTGTCCATAGGCTGTAGAAAAAAAATACCAGCAACTTGGTCTCATCCCTTTTCATCTCATAAGATTCCTCAAAGCTTACCAACATTCATCTACCACCTGTAAAGTACAACAAAACGATGCAATAACAGAGATATCAAAACAATACAATTAAACCTAACTTTAACCTCCCCAAAATCCTCAAAGTCTAAGGACATTCATCTACCACCTGTAAACTTTCATAGAATAATACGATAATAAAGATATCAAAACAATACAATTAAACCTAATCTTTACCTAAAAAAGTTTCTCAAAGCCGACTGACATTTATCTACCACCTGTAAACTACATAAAACAATATGATAATAGAACTATCAAAACAATATAATTAAACCTAATATTTCCACAGGTGGGATGGGGGAGCGGTCGAGCATGCAAAGGCGCAAGTCGAGCAACGTATCTTAACTGAAATATAAAAAAAAGTGAAAAAGTATCAAAAAGTTAAACCTAACCTTTACACTAACAAAATAATAAGATAATAGAGATATCACAAAATTAAACCTAACCTTTACACTAACATTAAAGTCAACCAACATTCATCTACCACATATAAACTACTATAAAACAATAGATAATAGAGATATCAAAATAATACAATTAAACCTAATCTTTTCATAAAAATTTCATCAAAATCGACCTACATATATTCATCTACCACTTGTAAAGTACAATAAAATAATACGATAATAGAGTTACAAAAAAAACTAAACCTAACTTTTACACTAACCTCAAAATCGATCGGGATGCATCTACCACCTGTAAACTATAATAAAATAATAGAGATATCAAAATAATAAAATTAAATCTAATCTTTACACAAAAATTTACTCAAATTGATTGACATTCATCTACCACCTGTAAACTACAACAAAATAATAGGATAATAGAGATATCAAAACAATAAAACTAAACCTGCTAAGTTTCTTCGCAAAAACTATTAAATTCATAGTTGCATTTAGTGCTCAAAGTTGCAACGTAGATTATATATATACACACTGAATTATACAAACTCCCAAAAACTATTAATTCAGGGATCTTTTTTTTTTCCTTTTATATTATGAAGTAATTTTGGTAAAAAGAACAAATCCTAAAATTCTTTTATTTGCATCTTGTTTTATTTAGGAGAGAATTTCTATTATATAAAAGAGGTGGTTTCGACCACCTCTTCGTGAATTTACTTTTTATCCCCCATTATTTATTATATTACACCCTAATTATTTCGTGATTTATTATATTATTCCTAATTAATTATTACAAGTTATTTATATATTAAAATTAATAATATTTTTTTATTATATTATCCCTAATTAATTATTATAAGTCATTTATAGAAAATTAATAATGTTTAATTAAACAAATAGATATTTATAACGTTTGTTTCAGCTGCTTTAACCGTATTTTACTATATCATCCCTAATTAATTATTATAAGTCATTTATGTATTAAAAATTAATAATATTTTATTCAAAAAGTAAATTACTATATTACCCCCTATCATTTACTATATTACCCCTAATTGCTCAGTGATTTGCTATATTATCCATAATTAATTATTATAAGTCATTTATACATTAGAATTAATAATATTTTATTATTATATTATCCCTAATTAATTATTATCAGTCATTTATATATTAAAATTAATAATATTTAATTAAAAATAGATATTTATGACGTTTGTTTCAGCTGCTTTAACCGTGATTTTACTATATCATCCCTAATTAATTATCATAAGTCATTTATGTATTAAAAAATTAATAATATTTAATTAAAAAATAGATGACATGTCTGTCAGCACTGGTTTCGACCAGTGCTTCGTCATTTACTATTTATCCCTAATTGCTCCGTGATTTACTATATTACCCCTAATTAATTATTATAAGTCATTTATATATTAGAATTAATAATTTTTTATTATATTATCCCTAATTAATTATTATAAGTTATTTACATATTAGAATTAATATATTTAATTAAAAACTAGAAATTTATGAAGTTTGTTTCAGCTGCTTTAATCGTGATTTTACTATATCATCCCTAATTGATTATTATAAGTTATTTATGTATTAAAAATTAATAATGTTTAATTAAAAATAGATGGCATGTCTGCCTATATTACCCCTAATTGCTCCGTAATTTACTATATTACCCCTAATTAATTATTATAAATCATTTATATATTAGAATTAATAATATTTTTTTACTATATTACCCCTAATTAATTATTATAAGTCATTTGGTTTCGGCCACTGCTTCGTCATTTACTATATTACCCTTAATTGCTCCATAATTTATATATTACCCCTAATTAATTATTATAAGTCATTGATATATTAGAATTAATAATATTTTTTTATTTATATTACCCCTAATTAATTATTATAAGTCATTTATATATTAGAATTAATAATATTTAATTAAAAAAATAGATATTTATGACGTTTGTTTCAAATGCTTTAACCGTGATTTTACTATATCATCCCTCATTAATTATTATAAGTCATTTATTTATTAAAAAATTAATAATATTTAATTAAAAAAATAGATGACATGTCTGCCTATATTACCCCTAATTGCTCCGTGATTTACTATATTACCCCTAATTAATTATTATAAGTCGTTTATATATAAAAATTAATAATATTTTTTTACTATATTACCCCTAATTAATTATTATAAGCTATTTATATATTAGAATTAATAATATTTAATTTAAAAAATAGATATTTATGACGTTTGTTTCAGCGTCTTTAACCGTGATTTTACTATGTCATCCCTAATTAATTATTATAAGTCATTTATGTATTAAAAATTAATAATATTTAATTAAAAAAATAGATGACATGTCTACCTATATTACCCCCTAATTGCTCCGTGATTTACTATATTATCCCTAATTAATAATTATAAGTCATTTATATATCATAATTAATAATATTTAATTAAATCAATGTACATTTATGTTTGTATCTCATCAATATCAAGTTTTAATGTCAAAAAATATTTATAGTGTTGGGCCTGTGCTGACACTGGTCATGCACCTCTAGTCTTAATACAAAGCAAAGTTAGCCTAATTAGATTTTTTTTTAATTTAAGATTTTTTACGTCTTACTTTTATTAGGAGAGAGTCCTCCTAATACAAAAAAAAAAATCACGTCTAATTTAATTTTTCTTTTTTTTTCCGGTCAATTTGAGGTTTTCTTCTATTAGATTTAGGACTTCTTTATTTTAAATACTATAAATATAATGATATAATAATTGAAGGAAATAAGTAAAAAGATAATTTTGTCTATTGCAAAATTTTTAATGAGGGGCAAAAAATTCAGATCACTCTTTAGACAGACAGATAGATAGACAGACAGACAGACAGACAGACAGACAGACAGACAGACAGACAGACAGACAGACAGACAGACAGACAGACAGACAGACAGACAGACAGACAGACAGACAGATAGATAGACAGATAGATAGATAGATAGATAGATAGATAGATAGATAGATAGATAGATAGATAGATAGATAGATAGATAGATAGATAGATAGATAGATAGATAGATAGACAGACAGACAGATAGAGAGAGATAGATAGATAGACAGACACATAGATAGAGATAGATAGATAGATAGACAGATAGATAGAGATAGATAGATAGATAGATAGATAGATAGATAGATAGACAGATAGATAGAGATAGATAGACAGATAGATAGACAGATAGATAGAGATAGATAGATAGATAGACAGATAGACAGATAGACAGATAGACAGATAGACAGATAGACAGATAGACAGATAGATAGATAGATAGATAGATAGATAGATAGATAGATAGATAGATAGATAGATAGATAGATAGATAGATAGATAGATAGACAGATAGATAGATAGATAGATAGATAGACAGATAGATAGACAGATAGACAGATAGATAGATAGATAGACAGATAGATAGACAGATAGATAGATAGACAGATAGATAGACAGATAGATAGACAGATAGATAGATAGATAGATAGATAGATAGACAGATAGATAGACAGATAGATAGATAGATAGATAGATAGATAGATAGATAGATAGATAGATAGACAGATAGATAGACAGATAGATAGATAGACAGACAGATAGATAGATAGATAGATAGATAGATAGATAGATAGATAGATAGATAGATAGATAGATAGATAGATAGATAGATAGATAGATAGATAGATAGATAGATAGATAGATAGATAGATAGATAGATAGATAGATAGATAGATAGATAGATAGATAGATAGATAGATAGATAGATAGATAGATAGATAGATAGATAGATAGACAGATAGATAGATAGATAGATAGATAGACAGATAGACAGATAGACAGATAGATAGACAGATAGATAGACAGATAGACAGATAGACAGATAGATAGACAGATAGATAGATAGACAGATAGATAGATAGATAGATAGATAGATAGATAGATAGATAGATAGATAGATAGATAGATAGATAGATAGATAGATAGATAGATAGATAGATAGACAGATAGATAGATAGACAGATAGATAGATAGACAGACAGATAGATAGACAGACAGACAGACAGACAGACAGACAGACAGACAGACAGACAGACAGACAGACAGACAGATAGACAGATAGATAGATAGACAGATAGACAGATAGATAGATAGATAGATAGACAGATAGACAGATAGATAGATAGACAGATAGATAGACAGACAGACAGACAGACAGACAGACAGACAGACAGACAGACAGACAGATAGATAGATAGATAGATAGATCGATAGATAACTATAGATAGATAGATAGATAGATAGATAGATAGATAGATAACTATAGATAGATAGATAGATAGATAGATAACTATAGAAAGAGATTATGTATAGGAGTTTGCAACGTGATTTTAAATAAATATTTAATATAGGACTTTGCAAAAAGCTTTGTAATTTAGGGTATTTTTGAACGTTATAGTTACCTACCTGAAATAAAATACGACTTTGTAATGTAAATAACGATGTAATATACGATTTTGTAATTTAAATTAATATTTAATATCATAAAAGTGGAAAAGACAATTTTGTTTAAAGTGGAAACTTTTAATGAATGACAAAAAAGGCAAACACCAATTATAAGGGCCTTCACACATTTAATATAATAGAGATAAATTTTAGGCAAAATGACCTTCTGGACCCCTATACTATGTCGGTTTTGTAAGTTGGACACTTCTACTTACATGTTTGTCATCTGAACCCCTAAACCCACTAAAAAACTATATTTTAAACCCTTTGACCGTTGACTTTGCCTATGTGGCATTAAAATGTTGACTAGGACATGGAGAGTGATTACACTCGCCTGGGGTGCGAGTGAGGGTTAATTTTTTGTCAATTTTATATTAAAATAATAAAAAAATAAAAAAAAGATTAAATTCTTTTTCAGTTTTTTAATTTAAAAATATTATAAAAATTTTAAAAATAAAAAAATTTAAAATAAAAAATAAACCCCCACCCCACCCCCTTCCCAGTCCAGCCACTCCCCCACCCCGTCCCAGCCCCTTCACCCCACCCAACTTTTTTCAGCTTTTTAAATTTAAAAATATTTTTAAAAATTTTAAAAATAACATTTTTTAAAAATTCAATATTTTTTCATTTTTTAAAATTTAAAAATACTTTTAAAAACTAAAAATTATATTTTTAAAAAATAAATAAAAAAAAGGCCCTCCCCCACCCGCAACCCCATCCATCACCCCCCTCCCCCACCGTCCTCCACCCCATCCACTAGTCACCACCGTCCCCCACCCCATCCATTAGTCACCACTGTCCCACACACCATTCACCAGTCACCACTATCCCCCACCCCATCCACCAGTTACCACCGTCTCCCACACCATCCACCAGTCACCACTATCCCCCACCCCATCCACCAGTCCACCACCATTTCTGTCCCCCATCCAGCACCCTCCCCATCTCCCACCCTCTTCTCATCTTCCACCCTCTCCTCTTTCCCCCACCCCGTCTTTCACCCTCCCCCAAGTAACACAACAACCACCACACCAGCATTCCGTCACCTACCCCAGCCCACAACATTACAAAATTCCATCAAGAACCCCAGCTTTACAAAATCTCATTATAAAATTCCGTTGCAAAAAAAT
This sequence comes from Capsicum pubescens, assembly GCA_030864215.1. Classification (NCBI taxonomy): domain Eukaryota; kingdom Viridiplantae; phylum Streptophyta; class Magnoliopsida; order Solanales; family Solanaceae; genus Capsicum; species Capsicum pubescens. Next base: position 65,112,848 of record CM061546.1, on the reverse strand, counting down.
TTCTCCTCTAAATTCATTTGCAGCTTTGGTCAATTTTTGTGTTAAATTTCAGTTTTTGGGTAAGATTTGATCAAGACATCATGGAATTAATTCAAATAAAATATCATGAATTAATTCAAAAAAAAAATACAAATTTCAATTGCATTTCAATTTTACCATGGAATCACCTGCTAACAAAAAAAAAAAAAAAATTCACACCAAATAAACAAACACAATCAATATATAAAATGGGTATTATGGATCTTGAATTCATATGATTTTTTTTTTTATAAAATCTAATAATTTTAATTGCTTTTTTTGATTCATTGAAAGTAGAATATATTAATTGGGGTTTATAAAGAACAGAAGGAGGAGAAGAGAGAGAGAGTAGAAGAAGAAGAAAGAAAAGAGAGAGAGAGCAGAAGAAAGAGAGAGAGAGAGGGAGAATAAGAATCGGGGAAAGAGAAAGAAAAGGAGAAGAGAGAGGGAAAAGAGGAAGGGGGGGGAGAGGGATTGTTTTTTTTTTTAATTTATTTATTTATTTAAATATTTAATATTTTTTATATTTAAAAATGGCGTGGAAGCTGACATGGCAACTGACGTGGCGAGAGTGTGTTACACTCAACAAAAAAGTGTTTAAAATGTTACTTTTTAGTGGGTTCAGGGGTCCAGATGACAAACATGTAAGTAGAAGTGTCCAACTTACAAAATTGACATAGTACAGGGGTTCAGAAGATTATTTTGCCTAAATTTTATTTATTTATGGCAGTTTACATATAGCTATCATTTGAGTGACCATGAAAAAAAATAAGCAAACAATAAAAATAATTTACGCCCTTTTAGTAAAATGTTCTTTATCTAAAAATAAATGATATTTTTTTTTTGTCAACAATATTTATTTTTTTCAAATAATTGTCCGCCTCGTTTTCCGGCAACTAATGGTATTTTCTAATTTGTACCAAAAAATATCATTACTAGTAAGAAACTTTTTTATAGTAATAATAAATGATAAATACAAACTATTTTTGACTTTTGACTTATTTTTGTACTTTTCAAGCTAAAGTAAAGTGCTTTTAAGCACTTTTAATTCTTGACAAACACTTTCAATAATAAAAAAAAATGCTTAAAAGTCAAAAGCACTCAAAAATAAGTCAATTCAAACACTCTCAAGTCGTTTGCCTAGAAAAGAGAAGATCAAATAGTCAAGTGAATACACCATTCACAAACGGGAGTTATGGTGGGGTGGAGTTATTTTTTCATTCTTAATCGGAAATTTAGGGGACTCAAATAATCTTGAGTTTGAGTCTTATGGGTATAAACTCATTTTTGTAATACGAGACTCTCCGATAGAAATTCAAATTTAGTCACAAACGGGAGTTATGGTGGGGTGGAGTTATTTTTTCATTCTTAATCGGAAATTTAGGGGACTCAAATAATCTTGAGTTTGAGTCTTATGGGTATAAACTCATTTTTGTAATATGAGAATCTCCGATAGAAATTCAAATTTAGTCACACTTTAATACAGATATCGAATATCAAATACTAAAAAAAAAATTATTTTTATTAGTAGAACAAAAAAGGGCCAAAAATACTCTTAAAATTATCTGAAATAAAGCAGAAATATTCTTATTAGTGTTTTGATTCAAAATATTCCTCTGTTAAATTTTTGTCTCGAAAATATCTCTCTCTAACGGAAGACACCAAGCACGTCACATGAACAAAAAAGACGACATGCCCAGTCTAAGTAGAAAAACACCCCATTTATCAGCTCATTTTTTATCTATTTAAAATTTGACCATCAAGACTATTTTCATGTCTGATTCGATCAGAGTAAACAACATTAAGAAGAGCACGAAATAATATTCTTTAACCAATGAAGCTTCTTCGAAGTAAGCAGAAATTCACTATACATGATTCGATAGTGAAATTTAAAAAAAAAAGATAAATTTTAAGTTTCTATCCTGAAAGGGTGCCCAACAATGAAGTCTTAGAGAAGTATTAGGGAAGTAGCATAGGCGCATTATTGAAATTGATCTTAAGATTGATACTAAAAAGTAAGATATTTTCTCCCTTGTTGGTTCTTTAGAAACTAACACTGCTACGAGTGTTGGTTCTAATAGAGATGAGTTAGAGAAGAACACAGAGAATTTTTTCTTTTGTAAAGGTATTTTTTATTGATCATTAATTCCTTCTTAAATAGTGTTATTACAACTAAAAATAGATAACTTGCCATAAAAGAAAATTTATTTGGTATCAAAAATAATAACTAATCAGTCTCCTACAATAAATAAGAATCTCAATTTGACTAGAAGTTGTATGGAATAAAAAAGGAGAAATCAAAAAATAAATTGCGTGCATTATTCCTTAAAGCAATTTTTAACACTCCTCCTAGCTTTAGGAACTGCAAATTTTTGATCTTTTATCTTGGGATCTCCACACTTGATAACTGAAAGTGTCCTTGTGAATAAATCTGCAGATTCATCTTTTGGCTTGTAGTGAACTAAATTCACTTCTCATCTTGAATGCAACCCTTGACTATTAAATTCTTTTGGCATGCCTTCCTGCTTTTGTTTGCATCTTGAATTTGAATTTATCCATTTAATTTTTTCGAAACATAGATAACTCTTCCTTTGCTTCAATTCCTTTAGAAACATTGTAATCTCCTTTAAACCTAAGAGGTTCACATATTACTTGTGCTTTTTCAATTAGAGAATCATCTTTTAATTTTTTCAGCCTATGATCTTTTTCATATTCTACAGAAACATCTTCCATTGGATCAAATAAGACATGTTTACCTCTTATCTTAACATTTAAAATTTCTTTTCCAACACCATCATTGATGAAGCAATGTTTATCCTCAAAGAATACTTTGTATCATTTTTCTACCAAATGACAAATACTCAACAAGTTTTGATCAATATCAGGTACATAAAAATATCTAAAATTGCTTTATTACCTGAACTTGTTTAGATGACAACAATTTCTTTTCCTTCAACAAGAATCTGGTCACCATTTTCGATCCTAACTTTGGATATATCAGTAAGCTTTAATTCTTCAAACAAATTCTTGTTATAGGTCATGTGGTTGTTGCAAACGCTATCAATCAACCAAAAATTTGTTGAAACCTTACTTGAGATACATGTTGCAACAAAAAGATGGTTTTCTTCTTCTTCATTAACCACACGTGCATCTACTTCATGGTTTTCAAATTTACTTTTGCAAATAACTGCTTCATGACTAAGTTTATTACACTTGTTGCACTTCGTGTCTGGTCTTTTCTAACATCTATACGGTGGATGACTCATTTTTCCACAGTGCTCGCAAAGTAGGTAATTTTTTATATTTTTACCCCTTTTTTGAGTTTTGTAGTTGGCTATTAAGGCTCCTTCAACCATACCACCTGCCTCATAAGTTTCCTTTGTTCCAATGCCTGAAAAGAATTTAACAACTCTGTCAAGGTAATCTTGGATAAATCTTGTGTATTTTTCAAGGTAGTTATACATGCTTCATATCTTTCGGACACTGTAACAAGAATTTTTTCAATAATTCTTGAATCTTTAAATTCAGTGCCTAGTAATTTTACCTTGTTAATAATGCCAAGTAATCTGTCCGGATATTCTTTGATTGACTTGAAGTCTTTCATTCTCTGGAACTCGAACTCTCTTATTAAATTTCGTACTTGCGTTCCTCAAATTCTTTTATCTCCAGCATATTCTTTCTTCAGACAATCCCAAATTTCTTTTGGTGATGTGAGAGACATAATTCCTGTAAAAATAGTTGTTGAAACAGAAGCAAATAGAGTTGCCTTCGCCTTTGACTTTGTGGTTTTCTTTCCTTGTGACTCTTGATTTGGGCTATGGTAGGATTACTTGCCAACGGATTAGTTTCATAATCCTCTTCCACAACTTCCCATAGATAAAGAACCTTCAAGTAGATTTTCATTCTCACAATCCATAATTGATAATTTTCACCATAAAAAATGGATGGAGCCATTCGTGAAAAATTATTTTCAGAATCCATCTCTTCACTCACAGGTCCCTCAAGAAAAATAACTCTGATACCAATTGTTGGTTTTAATAGGGATGAGTTAGAGAAGAACGCAGAGAGTTTTTTCTTTTGTAAAGTTGTATTTTATTGATCATCAACTCCTCCTTAAATAGTGATATTACAACTAAAAATAAATTAAACTTACCATAAAAGAAAACACATTTACTACCAAAAATAATAACTAACCAATCTGCTACAACAAATAGAAATCTCAATTTGATTACGAGTTGTATGGAATAAAAAAAGGAGAAAATCATAAAAATAAATTGTGTGCATGATTCCTTAAAGCAACTTTTAAGCAATCAACTTTAATGACAAATATTGATTCAATGTGCCTATCCACATTTACGGTAAAGTTTAATAAAATTTCATAAATTTTCTGTTTAACTATGAAACCTCATTAAAGTAATTAGTAACCTTAGAAATGCAATGGACAATTAAGTATCCTTGATTCAATCAAGTTACGGTCTTATGAATTAGAGAAAATTCAAAATAAATAAAGCTCTTTTGAACAATGAAACCTCATCAAAGTAAGCATCAACACTTAAAAATGAAATAGAGAATTTAATATATACATGATTCAAGAAACACAACCGGATGCATTAAAGCAAGGTCGATTATTCGAATCGGATATGAAAATCGAACTTGCTCGTCGGGTTTTAAGTGGATAAAGATCGAATGATTTTTCACGTGAATTAATCATGTGGCTTTTTTCGTTCATGTGGACGTGCTTGATGTCCTTCCTTTAGAAAAAAGAATATTTTTAAACTAAAATACTAATATAGAATTTTTTTTTTTCTATTTCAAATAATTCAAACTTATTTTTAATCCTTTTCCATTAGTAGAAAGTAGAATAGTTAATGGATTAGATAATTAGAATCACTAACGATAATTAACAATGGACCAAATGCGATTTTTTTTATTTAATAACATCTTTCGTATCCAATTCTCTCAACTCCATTGACCTTAAAATACTGCTATTTCCGTTCATTTTTACTTTCTTTTTTTTTTCCTATAGACCTCATATATCTTTTAAAGAATACTAAATAAAGTATGAATTTTATTATGATATCAATATTAATTGATATGTAGTCTTTAATGAACTTGACAAATAATTTGGAATGAATTGCCAATGCTAAAAATAAAATAAGCAAAAAAAATTATCTTTCTCTTAATATGTTAAAGTAGATAAAGTAAAATTAAAAATTTATTTCTAATATAATGAATAAATAAAAATAAACGGCGGTCGAGAGGGAATATATCATAAATATCTTCGGTATTGAAATTTTTCTAGTGTGCGAAAAAATTTCTATTTTAGTTTTTTGGAATTATTAAATTTCTATTTTAGTTTTTTGGAATTATTAAATTTCAATAACTGCCAATAAATAGGGGGGACGGGGGGGGCGAGGGGAGAAGTGGAGAAATTAATATTCTAACTACAACTTTCACCGACGTATATTATTGAATCATGCTGATGTCAGCGTAAAGATCACGTTAAACGACTTTATATACGCATCTAACTTTATTTATGTACTCATAATTTACGAGTCCATTATTCTCGTCTTTACCTTTTTTTTTCTTTGGGATCAATGTATTGATTTTGGAAAAAGGTCAAAAATACTGTTTGAATTATAGAAAAATTTTCAAAATTACCTCCATCCACCTTATATTATTGGTAAATAAATTCAAAGAAGCAGGGGTTGGAAACAAGGGTGCACTCTTAAGGGTGTTTCAATAATTAGTTATATCTGTTGTGTATGATTAAAAAAAATATGTATGATAAATATAAAATATTGCACCTCATATAATGCTAAAATCGTGAATATCTATTTGGATATGACATTTGATATTTATTATATCATTCTCACTCTAGCTACAAGCAATTGCATGATGACAATTAGGAATATATATGGTCATTATTCGAATTTAACAAAAAAAATTGAGTTCAAATTTCTAAAATAAAAAGAAGAAGTGACTCCCCTTTAGATAACACAGTGTTTATGATATTGATCAATTTGTATTCGAGAACTATGTGTTATATATATACTAGATATCGATGGCCCGTGTCAGCACGGGCCCAATATATATATATATTTTTTATCTCAATTTACATTATTAAAATAATTTATATTTTTAATTATTGTGATTTATAATATTTTTTTCTTCTGTTTCAATTTAAATGGTGTTGATATAATTTCGAGAGTCAATCAAATATTTTATATTTTTTTAAATTTCTTAAGTTGTTAATTATGTGACTTACAATGTCTTTTACATTATTTTTCAATAATATATGAATATTCTCCCTATCTCAATTTATGTGGCACAAATAAAATTTCGACAGTCAATCAATTTTTTTTTACATATATACTTTTATATTAAGTTCTTAATTATTGTGATTTATAATACTTTTTATTTTTTTTCAAATAATATATGTTATTTTATGTCTTGCTCTGTCCCATTTCAATTTAAGTTCACTAATATAATTTCAGCAGTCAATAGAAAAATTTATGTTGACATATCATTTTATGTCTCTTTTACCTTTTTTTATGAAATATTATCAATTTTTCAATGTTTAGACGATCATAATAATTAATTAATGGTGATATAGTAAAATTACGGTAAAAGCAATGAAGCACACATGTCTTAAGTGACTTGTAAAACTAATTAGAAGCGACATAGAAAAATTATTATAAGAAAACAGTTTTATAATAATTAATTAACGGTGGTACGGTAAAATTACGATTAAAACAATCATAAATGTTATTTTACTTTTTTCTAATTAAATTTAATTAATTTTTTAATATGTAAATGACTTATAATATTCAATTTGAAATATAATAATTAATTAGGAATAATATAGTAAAATTACGATTGAAGCAGCTGAAGCAGACATGTCATAAATGTCTATTTTAATTTTTTATTAAATATTATTAATTTTCTAATACATAAATGACTTATAATAATTAATTAGGGGTGATATGGTAAAACTACCGTTGAAGCAGCTGAAGCAGGTAAAATTACTATTGAAGCAACTGAAACAGTCATAAATGTCTATTTTACCTTTTTTCTAATTAAATATTATTAATTTTGTAATACATAAATGACTTATAATATTTAATTAGGGTTACAATAATTAATTACGGGCAATATAATAAAAGTACGGGTAAAGTGCTGAAGTAGACATGTCATAAATGTCTATTTTAAATTTTTATTAAATATTATTAATTTTTGAATACATAAATAACTTATAATAATTAATTGGGGGTGATATAGTAAAATTATAATTGAAACAGCTGAAGCAGGCATGTCGACCTCCTTCCTGCTTCAACTGCTTAACTCGCTCTTATAATAAAGGAGAATATATATATATATATTAAAACAGTATTCAAACAATTTTCAGGATAATCAGTAATACAAAAGTGAATAAATCAAGCCCACTGAATTCACCATGTATCATTAAGAAAATTACTCTCCTTAATGTACTTGAGATAAATGGAATATATCCTCATAGGATATGTAGAATGATTTACTCATCTGTGTAGCGATGCCACAGATTCTTGCCAACAATGAACTCACTCGATAATAATAAATCACATGAAATTTTTAAGGTGAAAGAAGAAGAATAGAGAATAGGAGATCAGAAAATTCATAAGGATTATTTGATGATTCATAGGATATATATAGTTTTCGAGGTATTGCTTCAGAAGAGAAGCATTAGTTTAGAAATGTGCAAACTCTTCAGAAAAGAAATACTGACTTACAAAGGTGCATCTCTGAATAGTTGCAACCTTGGCGAGAGGCGAGAAATAATTTAGGTAACGATATGATCAAGTGGGTGACAAAACTATTATTTCGGGTATAAAAATCTGTACGTTTCAACCCAAACTTCAATACTAAGTCCAAGAACAACTTTCAAGAACTACAATGAAGTTACAACAACTTTAAACACAAGTCCAAATGAATAATCAAATAAACTATCAAAATAAAATGTTTATCAACTTTAAGAAAGAAGATGAAACAGAACATTATAGAATCAAGTCCATCGAATGCACGGTGTGTTCTTAAGAAATTTTTTCTCCTCAAGTGACTGAGGCTATGGAATCTTTCCTCCCGAGATAAAATGATTCTCTTTCTGAAAATAGCATACCTTAAATTTTTAGAAACTTCGAACACACTCAGGAAATTGATGATCACATGAGAGTTTTTAGAAGAAGAAGAAGAAAATTATTCTTCTACTCAAAATTGTCTTTACCCGAGGAAAAATTAAGATATTTATAGACATCAAGGTGGTGTTTCATGAAAAGAAACAATGGTTCAAAAAGCTGCATCCCTGCATAAAGGTGCAACTCTTCGGAAAAGGTGCAACTCTTCAGAAAAGTCACAACCTTCATAAAGGTGCACCTCTTCGAAAAAGTCACAACTCATATTCAGATAGTCTCCTTTCACTGGTGTCTTTTTGGAAAAAAACACCTATTCATTTTTTCATTCACATCTCTTAAAAAACCAACAATCTTTCACATGAATGGGGGATAACTATTTTAACAAAACATTTACAGACAAGTGTATGATCAACAAGAAAAGACTGATTGCATCTGGATAAGTAGGTTTGTCTTTGAACTTTTTGTGGTGAACATGCATCAGATGCACTCGGTCAATCAGTAGATTTTATATCTTTGAGCCATCAAACTTTAATGTACACCTAGACAACACAATCCACACAACCAACCATTTATCATTTATAGTTCTCACGGTTTTACTCGTTTCATCCATGAGCACATCCTGGTTTCGTGAGAGTATAGAGAATAGCCCTTTACTAACATTCTCCTTAAAGCAGCTTCCACTTCACCCTCATATTGATGATTCCTAAACATTTAACCCTATAGATAAAAGTATTTGGTCAAACTTAGAAATCATTGAAAAGCTTCAAATTATAAGCCTTATTCTTGTTCTCTTAATATTGTCTTCATCATGAAATGAGTTGAGTATATTGACAATGTTAAATCGTCAGTCACAATTTTATTTGATCTCCTTAAACCTAACTCTTGAAATCTCCAGTCTACTAGGTAGAGTTATCGTCATGTTGACTTGTCCTAGGCCTTTAACTTATTTCCTTCAATGATTTCTCAACTCTCTCTCTAGATAAGCCTTTTGTAAGTGAATCTAACACATTATCCTTGGGCTTCACACAGTCAACATTGATAATTTTACTAGAGAGTAGTTCTCAAACGGTATTATATCTTCGTCTTATATGATAGAATTTACCATTATACATCATGCTCCCTGTCCTACCTATCGCCGATTGACTATCACAGTGTATACATACTGGTGCCAATGGTTTGGGCCAATAATAAATATCTTCTAAGAAATTCCAAAGCCATTCAATTTCTTCGTCGGCTTTATCTCATGCAATAAAGCAGATTCTATTGTACAACGAGCAATACATGTCTGTTCGAATGATTTCTAAGAGACTACTCCACCTAACGTAAATACATATCCACTCGTGGAATTAACTTCATTTGATCTGGTGATTCAATTTGCATCACTATATCCTTCAATGACAGGTGGATATTTATTATAATGCAAAACAAAGTCTTGAGTTTATTTAAGATACCCCAAAACTCTTTTCATCGCCATCCATATGAGTTTTATTGAGATTACTCATGTATCGACTCAATTTACTAATAGCGCATGCTATGTCTAACCGTGTACAGTTCATAATATACATTAAACATCCCAACATGCTTGCGTAGTCCAACTGTGAGTCACTTTCACCTTTATTCTTTTGAAGTGCAAAGCTCACGTCTAATAAAGTCTTGATAATGTCAAAATTCAAATACTTGAACTTGTCAAGTACCTTTTCAATGTAATGAGATTGTAACAATGCCAACCCTTGTGGAGTTTTATGAATTCTTATGCTTAAGATTACACACGCAACTTCAAGGTCTTTTGTATCAGACTTGATCTCAAGCATTCATTTCATAGCATTTACGTTAGAAATGTCTCTACTGATAATCAACATAGTATCCACGTATAAAAAAATAATGACTTTTTGATTTGATGTGTCTTTAATGTAAACACGTTTACCATATTTGTTTATCTTAAAAGTCATTTGCCAAAATGATTTGGTCAAACTTTGTGTAATACCCCATACTTTTTTCTAGCTTGAAATTATCCCAAAAAGGTTAAAAGCTTTCTTTGAAAGATGAATCCACTTTTTTACACGTAGTATTTTTAAGATTTTTACTTTTTTCACGTGGGAAATTCAATAAGCTTTCCATCAATATAAGATTCGTTTAAATCCGATAACCGGGTAAGAAGTTATGACAATATCAAGTTTTCGTTGTAAAACAGCGTCATATTAGTCAGTGGCGCGTCGCGCCACAAACTAAAATGGCAATTGTCCTTTTCCAGTGTCTCAACGCGATTTCCCCCGCGTCGCACCAAACTTTCAGGTTACAAAGGAAGTGGCAACGCGATGGCTCCACGTCGCGCCATCCCTCAATTTCCTAATTGTCAAATTCCAGTGACACGGCGCAATAGTGCCGCGTCGCGCCAGGGGTCCAATTCAGAATTTTTTTACAGAAATTACAAGACGCGTCCAGGGTTAAAAGGGTTAATTTTTCACCCTTATTTAAGCTCTTTAACACGAGATTCAGCTATTAGGAACCCAAAATATACTCTCTTCTCTCAAAAACCTCTCAAGAACAAGCTAAGGCTTTTCATAGAAGATTCAGAATCAAGAATTTCCTCCATCAATCTTTGTGTATTTATGAACCAAGGTTTGCATAGTGTTCATTCATGGACTCTTTTCATCCATGAAGCCCAGGAATTCCTTTTCTAAATTCAAGTTTATGGATTTTCTTATGAATTTCATGATTGGGCTGCTCTTGTTTATGTGGATAATAAGAAATTGAATTCTACTCCATGTTGGGTGATAAATTCTATGTGGGTTAAATTATTATAGATATAGATTCATGCAAACCTATGACTAAACCCTTGAATGATGAAACTAGAATTGAACCATGATGTTTAATTATTGTACAATGATGTTTACATGTACCATGCCTACAATATGTTTGATTAAATTCCTAGATGAAGGAAAAGTACCTAACTAGCATGATACCATGAAATCCTCATGTATGTACAAGTTATGCCTATCATATGTTTTGATGAAATTCCTCTATAAATGTATTATGGATTATGATGTTACTTATTTGTTCAAGTAAGTTATGCTTGGTTAGTTTCCTTCTATCGAGTCCTGGGGGTGCTCGTACCCAAAACATTAGTTGTGTGCCTAGAGCCATGTCATGTTTTCACGATACTCTCAGTCAATCTATGAATCCTTAAACTTCAGACAGTCTTATGACTCAGAAAATCTCTATGATCCCGTGAACTCAGTCAGTTATCAGATATCAGTAGTATTCCGTCAGTTAACGGAATTCAGTAACTCAACCCATGTTCAGTTCAGTAAATCATGTTCAGAGTCTATTCAGATGGGAGTAGGAATTAGCACCGAGTGAACTCTAGGATGGGAACACACACTATCAGATGAGAGTGTGATTCTTAGGAGCAATCCTTGCGTTCCAGAACTACGTAGCCAGCGTAGGTTGAGACATTATACCTGCTAGTTGAGGGTAGATGAGGTGTCTTAACCTGCTAGTTAAGGGTTCCCACCGTTCTCATTAGAGTAACCTGCGAGTTGAGGGTCACTCACATGCTGTCCTTACCAGTGGCGTGGTATTGACACCCTTCCAATTAGGACACAGATTGGACCCCAGTTCAACTATAATGCATCATTTGGGGCATTTCAGTTAGATAATTACTTCCCACAGTTTCAGTATCAGTATCAGTCAAGAACTCAGATAGTTCTTTAAATTTCAGGACTGTCAGATACAGTCAACTCAGCTTAGTACGGAACTTAGATAGTTCCATCAGAATCAGGACTGTCAAATACAGTCACTCATGTCATCAGTATTCAGATTCAATAATCATGTTATCATGGTATCAGTGTCAGTTATTATATCTCATGCCTGTATTCTCACGCTCATGATAGTCAGTCTGTTATCATTATCGTTCATGCATATGAACCCCATGCATTTAGCCTACCTCACATGCATACCAGTACATTCAAAGTACTGACGCATTCGCGCTATGGTGTTTTATACCATAGGTTCAGAGACACGAGCTCCAGAGCACCAGTAGCATTCCAATCTCAGCAGCCAGAGTTTGAAGTGAGTTCTCATTTTTTGAGGACATGGTTATTTTATTATCTCAGTAATTAGATTATTAGTTGGAGTTAGTTGGGGACATGTTCCATCAACTCCTTATTCAAGCAGTCACATTTTAAAGGTTTTTCAGACTACAGTATGTTCAGATAGCTTATTTCAATTGTTTTGGGTATTTCATACCCCTTCCAGATATTACTTTTTTATCAGATACCATGTCTCAGTTTTGAACCTTATGGCCTTTCAACTTATGTTTCCACATTATAAAGTATTTTATGCAATATACAGGTATAAATATCAGTCATGGGTTAGCTTGTGGTCTTTCGGGGTCATGAGCACCGTGTAGCATTTCGAGTATCAGATTTGGGGCACTACACTTTGCATGCCAATGTTTAAGTGCTTGTTTTAATCCATAAAGTGACTTAACAAGTTGGCACACCTTCTTTTATTTATCAGGAATCATAAAATCCTCAGACTATTTTATGTAAATCTTTTCCTCCAACTCTCCACGTAAGAATATTATTTTCACATCCATTTGATGAATTTCAAGATCATATACCGCCACTAAGACAACTATCATTCGAATGATCGTTATCCTTGTTACAGGAGAGTATGTATCAAAATAATCAAGGCCTTCTTTTTGTTTAAAGTCTTTCACTATAATTTTGCCTTGTATTTTTCAATAGTACCACCAATTTTTCTTTTCTTTTTGAAGATCCATTTAGAACCTAGAGGTTTATTTCCTCGAGGAAGTTCTACCAACTCCCAAGTGTGGTTTCTCAAGATTGAATCAATCTCACTATGATTGCCTCTTTCAAAAATTGAGCATCTGAAGATGACATTGCTTCTTTAAACGTTTGAGACTCATTTTCAAGAAGGAATGTCAAAAAATCTGATCCAAAGGAAGTTGACATTCTTTGATGTGTACTGCATCTTAGATTTTCATAATTAGGTACATTCTCGTTTGGATCATCTCGAGGTTGTTTAGACCCCCCCTTCCCTCCACACTAGAATGCTTGTGTTCAGTTTTATATGGATAAATGTGTTAAAAAAATTCAGCATTATCTGATTCAATTATCATATTTGTATTGATATCTAGATGTTTGAATTTATGAACCAAAAACCTACATGGTTTACTACTTTTAGCATATCCAATGAATACATAGTTCATAGTCATAGGTTCTATCTTTACCCTTTTAGGCATAGAAACTTGGACCTTCGCTAAACACTCCCACACTTTGAAATATTTTAAGTTGGGTTTCTTTCTTTCCATTTTTCATATGGAATTGGAAGTCTCTTACTATGGGGCACTCTATTGAGTATTCGAATAGCTGTAATGATAGCTTTCCCCCACAAGTTTTGCAGTAAACCTGAACTTATAAGTAAGACATTCGTCATTTTTTTAATGTTAAATTCTTTCTTTACGTAATTTCATTTGATTGAGGTAAATATGGGGGAGTACTTTGATGGACAATTTTATTCTCTACACATATCTCCGCAAAAGAAGATTCATAATCTCCACCTCTATCAATTCTTATCATTTTGGTTTTTTTCTCTAACTGATTTTTAACTTCTGTTTTATATTACCTAAACGTATCTATTGCTTCATCCTTACTATTTATCAAATAGACATAACAATATCTAGTGCAATCGTCAATAAAAGTTATAAAATATTTTTTTTCACTATGAAATGGTGTTGACTTCATATCACAAATATTTGTGTAGATTAATTCTAAGGGATTGGAATTCTTTTCAACAGACTTATACGGATGCTTAGAATACTTTGATTCCACACATGTTTGAAACTTTGATTTATTGCATTCAATGTTTGGCAAAATTTTCAAACTAATTGATTTTCACAAGGTTTTGTAATTGACATATCCTAAACGACTATGCCATAAACCATTTGACTCTAACAAGTATGAGGAAGTCTCAATCCCTCATTTCAACAACCATTATATCAAGTTTGAAAAGGTCCTTATTGAGGTAAACCTTTCCTACATACATTTTATTCTTGCTTATTACAACTTTCTCCGAAATAAACACACTCTTAAATCCATTTTTAACAAGAAGTGTTATCGACACTAAGTTCTTCCTAATAATAGGAACGTGGAGAACATTGTTGAGAGTCAACACCTTGCTGGAAGTCGTTTGTAGGAATATCTTTCCACTTCCTTGAACCTTTGTTGTTGCATTATTTTTGATAAAGATCACTTCTTTGGGATCAGCGGTATCATAAGTAACAAAAGTTTCTTTGTCCGCTCAAACATGTCTAGTGGCTCCTGAATTAAACCACCATTCATTTGGATATCCAACTAGATTGCTTTCAACGATCATATCACATAGATTTTTAATCTTTCTAGTTGTTTCCAACATGTTTATCTAATCTTTTTTCTTGTTCTTGTTCAAAACTTGACCATTTAGAGCTCTGAGGCCAACATCACTACAATTGTAACACTTGTCTTTGAACGTTTTCTTGTTCTGCTCTTTCTCTTCTCCAGAAGACTTCTTCATCTTCTTATTATTTGAAACATCATCCTTAACCTGATTTACAACCATCACTGATGATTTCTCATTCAACTCGTTAGCTTCTTCTATCAGGTGATGACTCACAAGATCTCTCAAATTAGAAAATTAATTATTATTACTATTATTATTATTATTATTATTATTATTATTATTATTATTATTATTATCTATACTTGTGAGCATTTGTGTTTCAAAGTCAGCCAAAATGACATCATTTGCTGCCATTCTTTGAAGTTCAAATCAAAATATTTTTTTTCCTGATTTCTCTATTGTTCTCAATGCTTGAGCAATATCTGAACGACTTAATAACGCAACATTGGTTGCCATTGGGACAACACCATTCACAACCGAATTAATTTTTTTATTCAGTTTTATTCGTCATTATCCTGTCTATCTTTGACGTACACTTTAGTATTTGGAATACTAACAATAAAGACTCTAATGTTTAGCCAACTTGTTCCTAGTCAATGATGAAGTTTTTATACCTTCAAATCATCAATTGAATGAACTTTGAAACCTGACGAAGTTTTTATAACTTCAAATTAGAATTAAATTCAAACAGAGTAAAACTCCATGGGTTTTAAACTCCAAAAACCAATACAGAGATTTTAACGAATTGGTGAAGTTTTTATATTCTTCGAATCGAATTTCCGCACTGATTTTTCGATGAAGTTTTTATATTCCTCTAATTGAGGGAGTAGAAATCAAAAGATTATAGTCTCCACAAAATCGGACTCAATACAGATTAACCAAATAATTGATTTATAAATGGTGATAAATATTTTTTTCCTTTTCACCAACCGACACAAAAAAATATTTTTATTTTTCTCGGATTTGATAAAATCTGTATTTTTCAACAATAACTTCAAACACATGTTCAAATTAATATATGAACAATCAAATGAAGTTTAAACTCTTTATTTACAACTTTGAATTTTTAACAATTTCATCCAACTTATGAACATCAACAAAATGAAGTTCAAACTATTTTCTGGAAATAGCAAAACCAAATGTCAAGAAATTCAACACAAGTTCAACCAACTTATGAATATCAAAATGAAGTTTCAAACACAAGTTCAAACAGTGTAAGAAATATCAATATGAAGTTCAAACTATTTACTGAAAAACAGTAAAATCAAAAAATACAGATTACTAAATTCCTTAAGATTGTTGTTTCGTATATAAAAATCTGTATGTTTCAACCCAAACTTTAATACTAAGCCCAAGAACAACTTTTAAGAACTACAATAAAGTTACAACAACTTCAAACACAAGTCCAAATGAATAATCAAATGAACTATCAAAATGAAGTTTTTATCAACTTTAAGAAAGAGGATGAAACAGAAAATTGTAGAATTAAGTTCATCGAATTCACGGTGTGTCCTTAAGAAATTTATTCCCCTCAAGTACCCGAGGTTATGAAATTTTTCCTCCCAGGAAAAATGATTCTCTTTCTGAAAATAGCGGTACTTCAAATTTTTAAAAACTTCCGACACACTCAATGATTTGATGATCACACGAGAGTTTTTAGAAAAAGATTATTTTTCTACTCAAAATTGTCTTTACGTAAGAAAAAATTCAGGTATTTATGACTATTAAGGTATTGCTAGCTTCATGAAGAAAAACAATGGTTCAGAAAGGTGCATCCCTTCATAAAGGTGCAACTCTTCAGAAAAGTTACAACCTTTATAAAGGTGAAAATCTTCGGAAAAGGTGCAACTCTTTGAAAAAGTCACAATCCATATTCAAATTGCATCCTTTCTCTTGGTGTCTTTTCGAAAAAAAATACATTTATTTTTCATTCACACCTCTTAAAAACCCAACAAAAATAAGACAAAATTTTTCTTCTCAAATGACGAAGATGGGCTAAGCTTGCCTTCTTTGCAACTGTTTAACAACATGAAGGAATGTTTCTATATATAAGTATGTAAAGTTTTCTTTCCACCATTAATGCGGAAAAAAATACTTCATCGATCAATCATCCAAAAAACGCAAGAAACGATTCACTCAAAAATTCATTTTCTTTCCATATTTCTTTCCTCTATTTTTCATTCACCTATTGTTATCATTAGAACCCTATCAAATCAAACAATATCACCATAAGATCGGAAAGTAAGGTTAGAAAATGTACTCATTTAGAAAAATCATAATGAATATATTTCGGCATATATGGCATAAAAAGAAAGGGAGCTGCTAAATGGGAATAATTTTTTTGCCATAAAATGGTCATAAATGTACAAAGACCACACTAACCTTTTCCTTAAATAAATAAAAAAGTAATTTTTTAATATTAAATGAAACTAAAATTTATGTAGGATAAGTATTTATCACTGTCATTAAATGTGAAGGAAAATTATTAAATTAACTTTAGTATGTGGAACCCACCTAACTTCATCCATTGTATTTTCATCCTTCTCCTTCAATTTAGTCTTTTTTTTAATCAAAATTTAAAACTAATTTTAGTGCTACATTGATCATAATTATTTAAAATAGTTTTTAGAAAATTTCATCAACGATTATTAATATATTGATCATAATCCTTTAAAATATTTTTAGAAAAAGTTCATCTATGATTAACTAATTTTGAACTTATCACAAAAATAAATTTATTATTATATAAAAGTCATATAATTCTAAAGTTTATCACATTTTTTTAAAACATTAGCTAGGGTTGATAACTATGAATGATATAATTTTTATAATTTGTCAGTGTTTATTATATTTAAAATATTTTGAATTTTGATTGCTAATAAAATATTTTCAAATTAGACTTAAAAAATTAAAAATTTATTTAAATATAATTTAAATATATATAAATATAATAATTAATAAAATTATTTAATTAGTGTACATATTTTTTTCCATAATATTTTGGCCCAAAAATGGCCATAAATGTATAAAGACTATACTAACATTTTTCTTTAAAAAATAAATAAATCTTTACTATCTTCTAAATTCAAGAAGTTAAATTTAACTAAAATTTATGTTGAATAAATTATGACTATCATTAAATATGAAAGAGGAATATTTATTTAATTTTAAAATGGGAGACCCACCTTAATTTCACCTTCTATCCAATCACACCCTCTTTTTTTAATATTAAACAAACTTATTTCATTCTTAAGTCCAAGTGTGAAACTAGTTTAGATTGGTTTCCCTTTAAGTCAAGTAGAATATTTCGTAATTTTTTCTTAGAAATAATTATGAATTAAGTAGAGTTTTCTCAATTAGAATATTCCTTGATTTTGTCTCAAAATTTTATCTTTTTGCAATTAATTATGAACTAAGTAAAAAAAAATTAAGTAGAATATTTGTATTTTTCCTCAAAAATTAACCATGAACTAAATGAAATATTTCGTAATTTTAAGAATTTTTCTTAAAATTAATATTGAATTAAGTGGAACATGTTGTAACTTAGTCATCCCTTTGTAGAAACAATAAATGATTTTATTAAAGCAACCCTTTCGCAAAGTTAGTCATTACTTTTTAAGTTTGTCAAAAATATGATTTTATAATGTGTCAATGTTTATCATGTCTAAAATATTTTAAATTTTGATTATCATTATTGAAATATTTACAAATTAGACTTATAAATTATTTAAATATAGTTTAAATTTATTAAAATATAATAATTAATTAAAACTATTTAATTAGAGGATATATTAATAGTGAATATAAGTAATATTCACAAGTTAGCAAATTACCGTAATATAGAGGTACAAAATACAACAATAATGCTTCTTGATATATTTAGTTGTTGTTAACTAGGGTCCACAAATGTAAATTTTATGATTTTCACAATTTCTATAATGTGTCAATAGCTATTATGTGTATAGTGATTTGAATTTTGACTGTTGTTATTGAAATATATTAAATTATATTTAAAATTTATCTAAATATATAGCTTAAATTTTATTTAAATATAATATTACTTAATTAGAGATCATATTAATAATAAGTATAAATTATAATTTGCAAATTATAAAATCGACGTAACATAAGGACGTAAGACGACAACATCAATGCATGATTCTCATGAGTTGCTGTTAACTAGGATCAACATATATGAACTATACGATTTTTATAATATGTCGATGTCTACCATGTTTAAAGTGTTTTGAATTTTGACTGTCGATATTGATGTATTTTGAAATTATATTTAAAAATTATCAAAATAAAATTTAAATTTATTTAAGTATAATATTTAATTAAATTTCTTAATTAAAGGACATATTCATAAAAATTATCAGTAATGATTCACAAATTATCAAATCAGCATAACCTAAGGATCTAAGGCTACAACATTAATGCGTCTTGATATCTCGAGTTGTTGTTAACTAGGGTCAACACATATGAACTGTATAATTTATTGGATTATATAATGTGTCGACGTCTATTATGTCTAAAGTGTGTTTGAAATTTTGACTGTTGTTATTATTTAAATTATTTAAATATATAGTTTAGATTTATTGCAAGTTGGCTCGTACACCACTACTATAAAAAAATAATTAATAACTAGAGGTCATATTAATAACATACATAAATGATAATTCGCTAGTTATCAAATCGGCGTAACACGAGAGCCTAAGCCCCCTACAATATTAGCAGAAGACGTTTTAGGATTGTTGTTAACTAGATTGACACACATGAACTATATGAGTTTTATGATTTTTATAATGTGTTGATGTCCACCATGTCTAAAGTAAGACTCGTATTTGATAGCAACTAATCCTTATAAATGATACTAAATTGATATTCAAGATACATTCATTATTTGTTTAAAATATATTAAAATATATATATATATATATATATATTATAACTAATATTATAAAAATAATTGATTCATATTTTTCGATAATTTTTTATGACCCACGTAATTTAATTAAAAATAAAAAAAATATGAATCTATAACCTTGTTCAACAATAAAATTCTATTTTAATTCAATAATTAAAATAGTAGTGTAGTTAATCAGTTATGCTAGATGAATAAATAAATAAATAATAATAAAAATACATGGCATAACATAAAATTACAAGAAGCAATGATTGACAAATAAAAAGAAAGGAAATGGAACATAAATAATGTAAAATAAAAAATTAAGATTAAAAAGCAAAAACTAAAATAGTAATAAAAAAAATCAAATGATGAAAAAGGCTAAATATCCACGCGACACCTTTAATTCGGAGAGAAATTGATGAAAGAGACTAAATTGTTATTTTTTTATTTTATTTTTAATTTGGAAGTAATTTAAAATAAAAAGTTAGCAAATGTATAATTTATTTATTTTACAAAATATTTTTTTTGTGTCTATTGAGTGTGATATGAAATGATACAAATTATTTAATAGGATAAACCAACTATTAGTAATAATTTGTTTTCACTTTAAATACTTAAGTTATTTGTAATTTTATTTAAATGTAATATTTTATTTTATTCTTTCAGTTTAAAATTGTTTTATACATAATTTTTTAAAATGTTTAAAAAATAGGTATAATATTACGGAAAGTATAGGTGTAAGATTTTCATAATATAGCATATGTATGCTTGATTTTCATAATTAGGTTCGACACTTATAAATTGTATAATTTTCGTGATTTCTATAATATGCCAATGTCTGTCATAACTAAAGTACTTTGAATTTTGAGTGTTTCTGTTGAAATATTTAAAAGTTATATTTAAAAATATATATATATATATAGTTTAAACTTTATTGAAACATAATAATTTATAAAATTACTTATTTAGAGCTCATATTAATAGAAAATATAAGTAATGATTCATAAGTTGTCAAATTGGCATAAAAAAAGGGCACAAAAATTACAATATTAATTTTTTAGTACTCTCCTAGGTTGTTGTTAACTAGGTCGTATAAACTTCTTTGAAATTTTTTTACAAAAATACAATACCTAATTTATATTGTGTCTACATAGAGATTAATTTTTTTTCTCATAAAATCAAACACTAAGTTTCATCACAATAATATATTTGCCGATCTAATTAAATTAGATTTTTAATTATTTGATTTGATTTGATACAATCTTACCGAGTCTTACAAGTAAATTTGAAATATAATTTAAATAGATCAGTGAATATAATGTAGTTGTTTTTAATTAACTAATTAGCCGATTTAAATAAAATTTTACTGCGTTTAAACTTAAGTTTTATCTTGATTAGATATTTTGATAATTGTTATGACTCTCAAACATTATTTATTGGAATAATACTTTTATGGTCTATTATTAAATAGAATTAACTAATAATTACTGCAAATGTAATTATTGTTGCAGTAATTATTGTTAGTTGAACAAGAATTAATAACTGAACATAATAATTATAAAAGTGTATCTATACAATAATTTATATCTAAATAAATGGACAATTAAATTTAATTGCTTTTAATCAACTAATTATATTAATTTTAAATAAATTAATTTCACTAAGTGTTACGTTATGTTTGTTCGATAATAATACCTTTATTGCAATGACGTCGATAGAAGTTCAATATTTTAAAATGAAATCTATGTAAGAAATTATAGTCAATTTTTGGATGAAAGAAAACCTCTTTATAAAGAGAAAAACGCATAAATTAACTTTCAGTTTTTTGACTTAATTATCGATTAAAAGATTTAGCTTGTATGAATTTTTATTGATTTGATACCAATAATGAGCTATTTCAATATATATATATATATATATATATATATATATATATCCACGATTAAAATTAATTGATAGCCTTGTCTCACATATAGAGTATTTGAAGTGTCATTAGAGTTGTCAACGATTGGATCCAATTTTATAGCTTGTAAATTTTAAATGTAATTTTTAAAAATAAGTAATTATATTAACTTTGATTAACTAATAATATCAAATCTAAATAAAATTTTAATAAGTCCCACACAAGCTTATCCTAATCCAGTGCTATGAGAATTAGTATTTATTATGTGTCTCAAATCAATTTCATAAAATCTCTATTATAGCTATTATATGTCTTTTAATTTGTTATTTTCTAATAGTATACAAAAATTGTGGTAAAATAATTTTTGTGTTCTAAATTTTAAAGATAGAATATTTTTATGTCACAAATATATCAATTTTTAAAGTAAAATGACGTTTACGTTTGAATTTTTTTATGTGATAGAATCAATGTTGTGTAATAGCAGATAAATTTTACCTATCTTTGATTTCAGTTATTCAATTTTTTATTTTTTTTTAATTTTCACCTACAACATGCATAGTGTAAGTGAAAAATTTCACTCGATAAAAGTTAATTAAGCAATAGTAACCTCAGCTTGTAGCCGTAATAAATTATTTCAAACCATATATTATAATTAATCAATATTTCTACTTCAGGTTATTAAGAAATGTGAAAACAATTAAATTTGGACATAGTTAATTTTTATTTAGAGCACTAAGAAATTATGACAATGGTTAGCTTAATAGCTATAATGAGTGATTATTTTGGGTTGATGTTTATTAGGGTCAACAATTATGAACTCTATGATTTTTATAATGTGTTAATATCTATCATGTCTAAAGAATTTTGAATTTTGACAATCGTTATAGAAATATTCTTTAATTATATTTTTAAACTATTTAAATATGTTGTTCGATTTTTTTAAACATAAAAATAAAATTACGTAGTTAAAGTTCATATTAATAACAAATATAATTAATGATTCACCAGTTAATAATTATATTTTTAATTCACCAGTTAGCAAATTCTCCCTCCGTCCCATTTTACTTGTCCCAAATTGGGATGACACAACTATTAAGAAAAATAATAAATAACATGGCTAGTTTACCATAGTACCCCTATTAAATGATGTTTACATTTTAATTTAAAGAAAAAGTAATTAATGCAAAGGGTAAAACATGGAAAAAAATTTGTCTTGTCTTGATAAGTAAAAAAGGACAAGTAAAATGAGACACCAGATTAGAAAATTTGGAACGGGTAAAATGGGACGGAAGGAGTATAATAATTAAAGTACGTAGGATCGCAAGACCATAACATTAATGTGTGACTTTCTTGAATTGATGTTTAACCAATATCGACTTTTTTTGAACAATATAATTTTTATTTTGTGACGATATCTATCATGTCTAAAGTAATTTGAGTTTTGACTATCACTATTGAAATATTTTTAAACTATATTTAAAAAAAACTATTCAAATATGTAGTTTAAATTTATATAGACATAAAAATTAATATAGTTCCTTAATTAGAAGTCATATATATTAATAAAAATATAAATAATGGTTCCTAAGTTATCAAATCGGCGTAACATAGTGACGCAAGATTACAACATCAATGTATGACTCTCTTAGGTTATTGTTAATTAAAGTTGACACTTATGAACTATATGATTTTTATAACTTGTCAATGTCTATCACGTCTAAAGTGTTTTAAGTTTTTATTTTTTTAATTAAAATATTTTTATATTATATTAAAAATTATTTAACTATGCAAACTTTTAGTTTTAAAACTCGTAAATAATTTTTATTCTTTTCTTTATGTATTTTTCTTATCATTTATATATAATTTAAGTGTAAGATTAACATAGGTTAATTTTTTTTTTCAACTAAGAAAATTTTTATGCAAAATTTTCAAATGTTATGTTGACTTCTTTCCGCTCTACTTCTAAACATAGATAGAAAAGATTTCAAATGAAAAAAAAATTGTATGAATTATCATGAGAAAAATTATCCTGTAGCATAATTAAAATTGTACAACAGAATTCTTAAAAAAAAATAATTAACTTTTTGTATTGAAAATTTCGATAATTGCTTATTTTATGTAATACTAAAATACGAATCGGATTTCAACAAAAATAAAAAACTAAAAGTTATTCAAAATATTGATAGGTTTTAAGATATATATCTATACCTCCTATTTATCTATATTAAATAAAGAGATATAAAATTTAAAATTAAAGATTAAAAAAATAAGATTATTTATATGATAAAACACATAATTAAGTAGACATGATACATAAATATATAATTTTAAATTAAAAATTTCAGATAATACTACTTTGGTCACACTGATTTTAGATATATGAGAATATAATTAATTAATTTTATATTATTATTTTTATCCTATACTATTCTTTTCAAGCAATAAGTACTATGCAATCATATTTATGAAAATTATGTTAATTTATCAATTTTCATGCATTGGGATCGTTTTTAATGTATTGAAAAAAAGTAATGAAAGAATTTTAAATTTAAGATGAAAAAGGTAAAAATATTTAAAAGAAAACTAATTTATAGTGTGAATTTTTTTTATTCTGACCAAATTTTATGGTCAGAAGAATTTTTCCAATAAAAAAGAAAAGAAAAGAAGAGGAAATTGAAATTATAGGTAATAAGAAGTGTGTCCATAGGGAGCCTACTTGTGTGAGAGAAGTGGACACATGAGAGTATCAAACAAAAACAAACATTACAAACATGTTGCTCCGCCACAATAACACACACCCCCAATCAATATGGGTTGTGGTACAGTGGATTGGAGGCTATTTCATTCTTAATTAAAGGTCGAGGGTTTTATCCTGAGTATATAGAAAATTTTGTTGGGTGCTGCTATTTTAATGGGCCCTGCAATATGCAATCTAAATTAATCGGGACTCCAATGCGAACATCGAATACCGAATGAGAAATTAAAAAAAATAAAAAAATACACACACCCCGTACTTTACTTTTGTTTTCCCTGCGTCCGGTCCACGCCAAGCCACGTGGTTTAGCTTACTAATTCTAATGCTGTTTTTCCAAAGTTAATTTCTTGACTAATCCACCCTTCTTTTCTCCAGAGAATTACAATTAAGCCATTCGATAATCACACATATAATGTGCTAAAGCGCGTGACGACATTTCTTTTGTCGTTTTGTGGTGGGCGTCGATTTTTGTCCTTGTGCGTGTATGTAGGATGCATTTAAGATAGCTGATATGCTATGCAATGGATGAGACTAGCAGAATGTACTTTTAAGATTTTAATTTCGAAATTCGAGTATGAATAAACCTTCATTTGTGAAATTTTACAATATCAACCTAATTTTATTAGAATTTTTGAAGATTATTCTACCTTAAATATTATTTTTTTCGTTTTATTTTATGTGTTGTAATTTTCTTTTTGATCCGTCTAAAAAGGAATGTCATCTTTCCTTATTTGCTAACTATTTAACGATATCATTCCCATTTTATCTTTAGCGGGTCTCACTTATTAAGAAAAAATAATTAAAATGTAAACATTAAAATAACTTTAAGTGGGACAATTTTGTAACTTTACAAAGTCATCACTTATTTTTTAAATTCAGTATCCGATCAAATGGCTACACAAAATGGAACGGAGGTAGTAATTTGGAGGCTGTAAAACCTTAAATTTTAAATTATGCCTATTTAAAGGATAACATAGTTCCTTAAAAAAACATCACAAAAAATTCATAAACCAATGAAATATCACATATAGATCAACACTCTCTCTTCTTGATAATCAAATACATTAAGAAGAGTCACAATTTTTTTTACGAAAATCATTTTAAATCTTTATACGTTCGAGAAATACGCTACTAAAAATTTTCAAATCACGACGAAAATCAAAAGAGAAGAACTAAGGAGGAAATAAAATTGTACACATATTAATCATTAATAAAAATTCTTGTTTTTTCATATTTGTTTATGGTTATCTATTTTTCATAAATTTTAATTTGTTGTAAAAAAAGTGTTTCTCTCAAATAAGTCTTTTGCTACATAAATTCAAATTAATCAAGTTTTACTATGAACATCGGACACCAAACGTTAAATTTTTTGAAAGTATTAGCAATATTCATTTAAGATGATCAAAGAATGTTGTGTTAGATAAAGCTGCTCATCTCTTACTCTTAAGATTTTGATTTCACATTGTGTATGAAAAAAATCTTAAATAAGTAATGTTTCTTTCAAATAGGCTGTAAAAGACACAAATTAAAATCAGTATGCTTTTATTACCACCAACGAACACCAATTTTGAAATATTTTTTACGTTCGCTTTTATTTGTTAGTAGTTTTTTAATTAAATTTTTATTTGTTATTTTTGACATATCAAGAAAAAATAATTTTTTGTTTTATTTTTTATTCTCATTAATTATTATTTTTTTCAAATTAATTTTAAAATATAATGTAACTATCATTTATTAAGAGTATTATGATAAATAATTCTGTTATTAATTATTTTTCTTAATCAATATGTCAAGTAAAATCGAATGAAGGGAGTAACTAAAGAAAGTATTGCATTTAAATTTTAATAATCTCCTCATTATATAGCTTATACCACCGACACGTGTCGGTCCTCCTTGAATGAAAGGGTAGCTAGCGATGGTTTACGAGGAGGGTGGGTCCGTAATTTTTTCTGGTGGGACCCTTATTTAGAGGGGCTGCTCGCCACGTGTCTAACGGAAGGCCTTTTGCGATGATTGATTGGATTTTTCCTGGGATATTATTTCTCGCCTTAATATTGCCAAAAGAAACTGGATGATCATCAAGTGGGACCATTATCAATTACTTCCACTTCAAAAAGTTTTTTTTTCTAATAATATTTAATTTCAGCTCTTATACTGTAAAATTATAAGATTAAAAAAATATTTTAATATAATTTTAATTTGAAATTATGATATTCACAAGTATTCATTATTTTTTAAATTTCATATCAAATCAAAATAAATATTCTATTTTAAATGAAGGAACTACGGTATAGAAATTTAACTTTTGGCGTACGCATAAATAGTGCTACTAGTATTGACATATTGAAATATTGGAAAGAAGTAGATGATGTTCATTATGAATTTGAATTTTTTTGTTTAACTATTAAAAGTAGAAAAAACACAAAAGAAATTACACATTTGATCTTAAATATAATCATATGAAGTGTTTGGAAAAAAGGAAAACAGTTTTCAAAAAAATCCTTTTTTTTTGTTCATATTTGATTGAGAATTTGAAAAACATTTTTCAAATTAACTTAAATTTTGCTAATTTAAGAAAAATGATTTTTCCTCAAAAAAAATAAATAATCTTAAATTATCTCTCAACCTCACTGTCCCCCCCACTCCCACTCCCACTCCCACTCCCACCACATAATTCCATCGAAACACCCTTCAACCTACCAACTCGCAACACAATCCAACCCGCCCCGGGACTCGAAACTTGAGCCAAGATTGGTTAATTCTAGACCTGCGTTGGCCTAGGATCCGATCTGAGACTCGATCCTAACTCGAGAGTTGAAACACAACCTGAGACCTTCCTCCATATCGACCTAGAACCTAAACATGAATTGAGACACAACCCTCAATCCCGAATCGACACGAGAACCAACCTCAAATCGACACAAAACCAAGCCTCAACTCCTACATGTATAAGACTCAATTCGGACTCGAGACTCGACCAGGTTAAGGGTTGGTGTTAGTGTCGATATTAGTTCTCGAATAGTGTTGGAACTTGAAATGTATGAAGTTTTGGTGATTGAATTAACTACTGAAACATGTTAATTGAAGTGGTCCACTAACACATGCAGAGTTAAGGTGATATAATTTCACTGATATATGACCTAAATACTTGAACTTAGAAATGGACAAGCTGTTGCAGATGATAAACTTAAAGTGTTGATCGCGTGGGATACAAAAGAATTTTACTTGAAGATAAGAAGAGATGAGTTGGAGAAGGAGTTCTACTCAAACAAGGAGATTAACTTGAACAAGGACTTTCACTTGACGACAAACTCTGAAGAGTTGAGAGTTCTACTCAAAATAGAAGACTTAACTGTTGAAGGACCCTTTGAAGATTTATTGTTAAATAGACAGAGTGACTCACATAGTCACTTACGCACTTACAAAGATAGAGACAATTGACAAATTTACTTGGAAGATCCAAAGCTTGAAGAAACTAGTAGTTGAACCAAATCCTATTACTTAGAAGATAATAGAGGTAGGAATTAGAGTTTATAATTTCTAGATTACAAGAGTCTTGTATTTTGCTATTGTTGAGACTCAAAGTGTTTTAGTGGAGTTGAAGTGAAATCTTGTAAAGGTATAGGTCGTGTTTTTTCACATCTTTTTAAGTCGGGTGTTTTTCACGTGAAAAATTATTATCTCATTTACTTACTATTTAGCACTGTTGAAACACGTTAGACAACTTATTTCACTGATAGGCAACTACTAGGCTAAACTAAGTAACTATGCAGGTCTCATACTCTAACAAGGAGTGAGGTTATCTTAAACAAGGCTAAGACCTAAGATTAGATCATCATGATGAATTCCGCACAACCTACTGGCCACAGGGAAGGACAATCCACCACCAGGCCCCCCACACTTTGATGGCACTCACTTTATCTGGTGGAAAGCAAGAATGAAAATGTTCTTATAAGGAGAAGATTATGAGTTGTAGGATTGAATTAGTGATGGACCCATAATCCCTATGAAGACTGTTGATGGAGAGCTAGTCAAGAAAGTTAGGAGTGAATTTACTACTGAGGATCTCACTGCATTGAAAAAAACTACAAAGGCCAAGAATATTCTAGTCTGTGGACTAAATCCTTCTGAATACAACAGGGTGTCCAACTTCAATACTGCCAAGGAGATATGGGATGCCTTGGTAAATGCACATGAAGGCATAACTCCTGTGATAAAATTTAATATTGTCTATCTCTTCACTGAATATGAGGCTTTCAAAATGAGAGAAAATAAATTTTTGCATAAAATAATGATCTGATTGACCATCGTGATAAATGAGCTGACATCCTTGGGAAAAGCCATCTTTACTAAGGAATAAGTGAAGAAGGTCTTAAGAGTTCTTCCCAAGTCCAAATAGGATGTAAAGGTCACAAAAATTAAAGAGGCAAAGGATCTTACCAGGATACCCCTGGATGAGCTTGTTGGTAATCTGAAGACATATAATATACAAGTAGATAAAGACAAGAAAAAGGAAGTAAGTGTTGAAAAAAATCTTGCCCTGAAGGTAACTGACAATGATGAGGAGGTTGAAATGAGTGAGGAACAAATTGCTTTTATTTAAAAAAACATCAGCAAATTCTTCAAGAAGAAGAAGAAAGGAACAGGTAGCAAGAAACGTTCCACTGACAACTCTGCTGGTTGTTATAAATGTGGGAAGAGTGGTCATCAAATAAGAGATTGTCCTCTTCGGGAAGTTGAATGGAGAAAGGAAAAAGAATAAAAGGAGTTAAAAGAAAAGACAAATAAAAAGGAAAAGGAAAACTATGCTATGAAAAAGACAAATAAAAAGGAAAAGGAAAACTATGCTATGGTGACCACATGGGGATCTGAATTAGATGAATCAGACGATGAGATTGATGAAACTTCTCTAACCAATTGGTGATTCAGAATTGGAAGATGAATAAGATTCAATCTCTGAGGTAAGTATTCTTGAACTCAAAAAGAAACTTGATCTAAAAAAGAAAGCTTGTATTCTTAGTGAGTGATTTAATTAATGATGTCCAAGAATAAACTTCTGACAGGAATGAGATATTCAACAGTTTTGCAAGACTGAAGTTTGATTATATTGATCTTGAGTCTTGCAAGAACACTATTGAAAAAGAAAATAGCACTCTTAAGGAACAGG